>LOJH01042996.1:0-14083 GCA_001685095.1 Ellobius talpinus
CATCCATGCTCTAAGTTTAACTGAGATTTATTTCATGTATCCCACAGTTGCTAGTAGTTGAGATAAGTATACAAGAGGTGTTTCATGTCCAGAACATAGCAGTTCACAGCTTGCATCTTCATCTTTGTGTTTTTACATTATTCCATCTCTTCTTAGATTTTTTCTATGAAACTTGGGGTAGAATAGCATGATAGTAATATTGATAACTCATTGGCATTTTCATTTTTTATTCCTCCTCAAGGCAGATATTTAAGACCAATATTTGTTTTCCTTTTTGATTTATCATTCTGAACCCTCTTAAGTCATGTAATTGATCAAATAAAACAAATATTTTTAATGAAAATTATTAAAAACTATGGGAGATATGGAAGAGATACTTTTAATATTCAACATAAGTGAGACTCATGCCTGGTTATAGCAACTCATCTAAGCCTAATATTAGCCCCTTAAATTGAGAGGAAGGTTATAATCTTCAACCTGTGCACTTCGTATCTTACAGTCCCTGTTTAACAACAAATTGAAAAGTAACACCCATTATCTCATATCTCACTTAACAGAATCATTGGAAGGAAAGAGGTTATTTTGAACATGGCTCATCAACTAATAAACATCATGGATGACATGCCTCCCTCCACTCTTCTGTTTTGCCTTTGTCGATTTTTCAGATCCTCTCAATGTTTACAATGATGGAATGACTTTTTGCACTCAGAACTGAAAGATAATAAGGGACTTTTGTTGGAAGCCAAGCTATTTGTGCTTCTTTGCTATGATAACTCAAAAAAACGCAGTTAACATTTATTGGTTATTCCTAGGACGTATCTAAATTGTATAATTATGAATACTGTTTCCCTTGGCAAACAGACTAATAATTGTTGCCAATAAAAAAATTCATGTATACCAAGAAAGTTACTGGATGGGAAACATGAAATTTGCATGACTGCAAAATCTCTCCAGAAGAGCTTTAAGAGAAAACCCCAACTTCACTGAAGAAATGAGATTGGTGCTGCATCAAGACTATTACCAGGTAAACGTTATCAATAGTTTTGAGCCTCCACATGATCCAGAGAAGCTCATAATTTCATTTTTGTCAGACTTCAGCCAAAATTAAACATAAAATTCACCATAAAATATTGAAAATAACAAGATTGAAGAGCACCTTATGAAATATTTAGGCACAATTGAATTGGCAAGGTGTTCAGTAAAAAAAACAGGCACCTGAGAAAAAGAAAAGAAAATGAAGATATTAATTTAATTACATCTTAACCAAGGAAGAGAATGTATTACAGGTGAAAAAACCTAAGTGAAATTTCAACTAATTTTATAGTTTGGAGGTTAACTAAGATATATATTTTAAAATATTTTATTGTTTTGAGATTTTTATATATATTTTAACACTTGAGGTAAAGATAGAACTCATGTTTAGAATGATTTCACAGTTATTTGGAAGCATATAATTATTCTACAAAGGCACTTTAAAAAGCAAGTTAAAAGTTAAAAAATAAGTTAAAAATATTTCATATAAGATCATGAGAATAGTGGTTGTTTACCCAAAGAAGTTACCTTCTACCAACTGTTCAGTGTTTGGTTGTTTAATCTTGAGAGTGTTTGGTGACTTCTCTTTTAATGATGTTAGCATAAATTTAACATTTCATATATTATCAAATATATTCCCAGTAATGCTTTCTTTTATGCAATTTTTAATATTAACTTACGTTAGGATAAATTAATTTTAAATGGGATCAGCTTGTCCATAATACATATATATTAATTATATATTAATTATAATTAAATATATATATTAATTATATATATAATTAAAATTTTATTTAAGATTATTTGATGAAGATATTTTTACTCTCATTCAAATTGAAACAGAAGTCTATTTTTTCCTTTTAGTGCTTTTTTTACTAGTTTGAAACACATACAACATTAAACTTATGAAAGAGAAATCACAAATTTTCAGTAATATTTTTTCTTCAGGAAGAATAGTTTATCTTTGAAAATAGAAAATAACCAATAGGAATTTTTATTATTTCACAATTTCAAAGTATTTAAATTTATTCAATTCCTTTAAGGCTATGATTGAATTGAAAGAGAAGCATATTGTTATCTATGCCCCTTTCCTCTCTACAGTCCTTCCCATCCCACTCACACACTCTCAGAATGATATGCTGCTATTCTTTATTGTTACAACTATGTGTGTGTGATCATGTGTGTTTGTGAGTGTATAATCAAATATATGACTGCAACATGTGGAGTCTGTCATTCATTGTTTGTATATGGGTTTTTATTTCTACTTTAGTCTAGTGGAAATTTAATTATTTCAGAAATTTTCAATTTTAATTAGAATTTAAATATATTATATAAAATTAATTATAATTTATTTATTTAACCTATTAAATAGGTACACTATATGCATTTAAATTATTATCTGTTCCTGAAAGACTATAATCATTGCTTCCTTTCCTCTGGATATTTAAAGATATTTTCTCTGAAGTTTTATCTTTGTCCTTTATTTAATTACCTTGTTTTCTAGTTCAACAATAATATTACTGTTTATAATTTTTTCTACCATTATTTTTATTTGTTCTCTATATTTAGTAGAAAATACATTTCTCAAATTTTCTGAAAGATGATTGACCAAATTTCTTTCTTCTTTTAATTTCCTTTAGTTTCAAAGATTATAATTCTACCACTTCTCCCTCCTTTTCCTTCCTATAATCCCTCAAAAGACCCCTTTTTACTCTCCCTGAAATTAATAATCTTTTTATTAATTGAGATTTTATAGTCGCAATCTTATAAACTATTTTATTATTTTACAATATCATGAAAAATGTTTTGATCTTATTATCCCCAACCCATCTACTTAGCTCCTTCCAGACCTGCCCCACCCACTTACCCTTCAAAATTGTGCCTTTTAAAAATTTAACAACCTATAAGCTCCAATTTTTGGTGTTCATATACTTCTGAGAGTAGAATTATCCACTAAATTGTGCTCTACCTATCTGTTTTGTGTTATCTGGGAAGATTTTCCGTATACTCTGTTGTAAGTGCATAAAAATTGATTGGCAATCCTGTAGCTGATCATAGCTTTAAATAGTGAATAGGCTATCCTACTGAGTGTTGGGGAATGTGGACCCTCAGACCCTGAATTTCCTATGACCTTCTCCCTGCCAGAGCAAACAACTGGTTTTCCTGTGCTTGCATCTACTCTGAGCACGAGACCCTAATGATTTCCTGATGGCAGGGGAGTGGTTTCTGGTGGACTTGAAGCTAAGAGTTAGGGTGTGGCCATTAGTCAAGGATACCCTATATAAACTGCCCTGAAACACAATAGAGTATTCTTGGCTGTTTCTCTGTATATGTATGTGTGTGTGTGTGTGTGTGTGTGTGTTTTAATCTCCAGGTCCTTGCCCATCTCACAAACCATATCATAACACAAAGCACATACAACAGGCTTTGCACTACAAATTGAGCGCAAAGCCTGTTGTATGTGAATGAATAATTTGCTTTATCTCAGGTAAAGCAAATTATTCATGAACAAATTAAATTTTTAAAGTTTATTCTAATATTGACTATCACCCCAGTCTTACAGTTCTTTGACTTATGATAAGGCCACAGGACTCAAGTTGGGCTATGCTATAACTGCACAAAATATAACAAAGATACAAATGGCAATACTGCCTACCTGATACAGATGGCCTCATAGACCAAATGGATAGGCTGAATCATCCTTATGGCCAATTTGTTATAAAACTGTCCAGCCTCCATTTGATGATTGTTTAGTAATCAAGGCATACTCAGTTTAGTATTGATTTATATCTCCTTTAGAAGTACCATGTAAGACATTAAAAGCCTTAACTTGTACACAAAATCAATAATAAATGTGTTTTCTCTGACATTTAATTCTACATTATGGTACTACTGATTTAACCAAAAAAGAAAATAAAGAATTATTTCAGGTGAATTTTAACTATACACATTTTTTCTTATATTTCTTTATTTCTTCCTTCCTTCTTTTCTTCCTTCTTCCTTCTCATTCTTCCTTCCTTTGGCACACAAATTGTCCAGAATTCTTAGTTTTAATTTTCACACAAGTTCTAATTAGAGAAGCAGGAGATTCATATGGTATGCTCTTGGAAATAGAGTCTAGAACACTGAAGTCACTGCTAAGTAAAGCAATCACACTCTGAAAAGAGGAAATATAAATAACAGATTCTCCTTGGGTACATCAGAAAAAGTTTTTGCCTCACACCTAGACATTATGCCCTGCAAGACTTGTCTCACATTTTAATTTTCTGGGGCTATGATAAAACAATATCTTGCTATTTCTGCTCCATAATTTGTGATGAAAAGTCTATATTTATCAAATTTATAAAATAGATGTCTGAAGCATGTGCAATTCACAATTGACTACTCCAAATCCCTGTATAAGTTAGACAGTCTGTCATGATATTTGGTTATAATGTAGGAGCACAAAAAACAAAGCTTTGTAGTCCATCTTGAAGAACTGGAGCTAGAAATAAAAATAGCTGCTATTATGCAACGTGTAGGGATCATGCAGGGTATAATGACATGATATAGAAATGAATATGATGAACAAAATGCCCTGGAAAGAGGGAGATGTGCTTGAGAGTAATACAAATTAATTGAGGATTACAGGAATGCAGATGTGAAGGGATTTTCTAAGTCTTAAGACCTTAATGTGACATTAAAATAAGGCAAGAGATCCCTAAGTGTTGGAGTTACAAGTGGTAGTGCTTACTGAGAACTGATCACCAGTCCTCTGCAAGAGCAACAAGTACTCATAATCACTGTGACATCTTTCCAGTCCTATTAGTGTTTGTATTATAATTGATAAGTAGTTTGGATATATATTTCAGTTAAATTATTTTGTTTAGGAACATGTGCTTTCCCCCATCGCCATGAGAACATTTTTTTTACTTTTATTCACCTCACATTAAAATCATTTGATTTGCATATGTGTCACAAGTTGTGATAGCTTCAAAAAGTCTTTCAATCACACATCTAACTACTATTATCATATAAATAATATGCTGTGCTATGTTTAGCTTAACTTCAACATGTTTATTTATGTATCCAGTGTAAGTAATGTAGATAAGTAATATAAATCAATTCATGTTAATATCATCTAGTTCAATAAAAGTTAGATTGACTTAATATTACTTCTAGCCCTTTTGCCTATCCCTACTGCAAAATAGATGGAAAAGAAATATCACTGTGATAAAAACAAATCATCTCCTAGTGAATTTTAAAATTAATGTTTCCCTTGTGATAATCAGTCTGGATTTTACTCTCAATTAATAGCAATCTAAACCTGAATGTAAACTGACAGTTGTGAAAGGCTGAAAGAGAAATCATATGTAACAGTGATTTGATGTTAAAGACTTCATGATCTTAGCTCCATTTAGAAGTCTGAAAGAAGAATTAATTGGTCAGTAAAATTTCTGGTGTCAGTATTTTCCTGTGACAGATGAGGTCCTACTAATTCTTACTTATGTGGATGGTAGTGATATCAGTTACATTGAGGGACTTTTGTATTTCAACTGGACATTAAATAGCTGTCACATGTGTTATTTTCTAAATACACTACCAGTCATGATAAATATTTGAAGTGAGAGAAGCCTTTCCACATTCTCAAAGACATATTTTATAACAAATAATATTTTCACAGTGATAGGCTAAATGTAATCAAGCTAACAAGTACAGCCACCTATGACTCATTTACAAAATGACCTAGATGCACTCACTCTTCAAATATTATGAGTTCAGATAGTTTTGCATATAAAAATAAATGCCCTACTAGAAGATGAGTGACTCTGGTGCAGATGGTAGACATGCCTAACCTCAAGGGAGAGAATGAGCTCTCAGGTGACCCAAAAACAAGATTGTTGTGATTTCTCCTCAAAGTATGTCTGAATCTTTCATCAGTACTGTCACTCTTCCATGGAAATAGTTTAACTATTTTAATCAAATCGAATAATTTTAGGCATCAAGAATATTTTTGGAGATTAAATACAGGTCTTAAATTTAAAAGTATGTGAGTGTGGTACAACATTCTCCTGACCTCCATCACTCCTTGACTTTTACATGCTCTCATTCACTCCATAAAAATGATGTATTTTCCTTCTCCATTTTGATTTCTAAAGTAAGAGTGCAATGCTTAAGGTACCCTATAATTATCAAAGTGCCCTTAAGAGAAAGATTTAGCATAGAATCTTAGCACTTGACAGTTTTCCATTGATGTTTTGGCTTCCAGATGCATTTCAGTTTTAATTCATGGTGTTATTTTAAGAGAATAACTTTAATTCCATGTTTTTGAAAGACCTGTGAAGGTTTGTAATATCAGCAACCAAAGGTCGTTTTAGGCAATGACTTCATATTAACATTAGAGGTCATTTTGAATGATTTTCTGTTTGCATTATCAGTATCTTAAGTGATTAAAATACTTATTTAAAAAGAAGATTCTCTGACTTTCAAGTTCTCTAGTTCATGCTGAAGAAAACATTTATGAAAGTATGCCTTCTCTTTCCATGTTCAGACTATTTGATGGACATGCATCTTTTTATAATTAATTCATATGATATAAAAATTAAATCAGTTTATGGGGTTCTGAGTGATTGTGCACTGGGAATATTCCAGTCAGAGTAAATATTTCTATGTCTTTGGACATTTATCATTTAGTGATAGTAGAAAAACTCAATATCTAGCTTTCTGAAGTATGCAGTACAGGATCTTAAATCCATCATTACTTCACCTGCTCTAGCTCACCAGAGCTTTTATCTCTGTCTGCTGTGACTGAGTACTTTATGAATGATATCAGAGAAGCACTCCTTTCCATCATTTTAATATTAAAAAGTTTAATTCACTTTTCTTCCTTTTTATGTTTTCTAGAACATTCTACTGAATAAATTATCATGGAACAAATAGGCATCCTATGAATTCTCCAGGGTATTTTCATCAGTATTTAATCAAATTCCAAAATTGGTAAAAATAATAATAATAATTACAAATATCTACATACCCTAAGTCCACTATATGATAACTTTTGTGGAAGAAGTGTGTATTTTCTTTATTGTTTGATGCCAAAAATATTACCCATTTTAATGCAATTAATTTTCGCTGGGTTAGTCTTCATAATCTATAACCAAATGTACATTTCATCCTTCTTAAATCCAGAATATTAGAAATAATTATTAGTGTTGTTACTTAAAATGTGGGGAACTTTTAAAATGAATCCTGTGTTCTATATAACATCTTAAAGTCATGGTACCTTAAAAAGTGAGCACATCACTAAAATGGAAATTGAATCTTGTACATATTAAATCAATACAGAATTGCACTCCAGGGAATACAGGATTTTATCATGTCTATTTTAACCTGTATGTGTCTTTTCTGTACCATACAAATGCAGGAATTCTTACCTAATAATATCTTCAGCTAGTTTTGGAAAGTCAACAAGGAATATAAAATATCTACAACATTCCTGAAGCAAAAATATATTTATAACATTTTAAATATATTTGGATTAATTCCATTAAGATACAGGATATCATGTTATGAGCTCTTATAATAGAAAATATAATGTTTGTTATGGAGAAGTTATTTCTGAGTGAAAGTAACTCTTTAAATTATGCATTCCTTTCTACACAAAACAAATTTTTTAAATGCAATATAATTAGATGTATCAGAATACAAACCTGACAAAATACTAGGTAATTTTTTTAACAATTGTCAAGGTGAAATTTTTAATTTGAAAAGCTGAAAATTATACTAATTTTTGACATTAACTTTAGTCATTATGGATCTGTCCTATATAAAATGTAATACAAATAATATTTATTACCTGAGAGTCTGATTGAAAAAAATTTAGGATAAAATGAACTTGAGGATGATTCTGATTTTAAAGACAAAGAAGAATCAAGAGATAAAATTTGTGCATTAATGATGGTGCAATAACTAATCAAAACCAAAAAGACTACCTATGAGTAAAAAAAATATGGAAGGCAGATAAATTAGAAGATACAAAGGAAGAGTAAAAGCTAACAGAAAAAGTGAAAAACAGGGCAGAGTTGTAAGATCACCAGCTCCTCTTACAGAACACCAGGATTTGGATGCCTGTACATACCTGACAGTTCACAATCATATTTAACTCTCATTCCTAGGTGTTGATTCCCTCTTCTGACTCATACATGATAAACACATATAAATATAGGGAAAGCTTTCATCCACATAAAATAAAAATTATTAGCCAGAACTTCATATTTTGAAGACTATATGATAAGGCATCTAGTAGGCAAATATAGGCTGTTGTCGTTTGGGTGACAATCTGTGAGTTGTATGAATAAGTACCCTAAAGCTAACTGATTCTTCACATTGTCTCACTATGTCACTAGGAAAATACTGTGTGATATGACTGGATTGGCTATTGTTACTAAGATGGGTGGTTCTGAAGTAGCACTACACTAAAGCATGAGCGAATGAAAATGCTCAGGAACCTGTTGGATTTTGCTTCTCTCACCAACATGAGTCAGTGGTTTTCTCCAGTGTCATGGAAGTTCCTTTGTCTAGAATTCAAGGCTGATGCAGTTATTTTCCAGCCCACCTTCTCCTGTATCAAACAGTACGTGCATACTGGAAAATGTATTTTCAATCCTAAAGACATTGAGGAAAAAATAATCCAGCATTATCAACCCATCAATGTAAAATTACTTAATATTTTGACAAAATATATCAAGGAATAGACTAAATTTATAGCTCTGATCATGTTCTTGTCCATACCCATATGTCTGAACAAATATTTTGCAGAATACCTATACAGGATCACCTGTGTAGTGGGAGAAAATTATGCCTGTATTGTAACCATACCAGCTATGCATGACTGAAGACGTAATAGAAGCAAAATGAGAAACTACTAATGCCACTTCCTTAAAGCAGGATTATTTAATAACTGCTTTCTATACACAGATGTTCATAGCACAACTCATCACCATTAACAAAGTTCTCTGCAGCAGAGATAAACCATTAAAGAAAACCATAACTGAACAAAATGAAGAGAACAACTAACTTCAGTATGTCCAGTCCCAATTGATGCATGTGCAACACAATTCTCACATCAAAATTTCAGAGAATATGGCAAAATTGGAGCTGGAAAGATTATAAAAGTCAGAGGCTCCTAAGGTCTGCTGGGAAATTGTGACTCTTGGCAAAGTCAGGGAAGCTACACTTATGGAATCTTAACACAACGGCTGACTAAAACACACCCTAAACAACTCCAACAGCTTATGTCTCAACATACATGGGAGAAATCTCATGATACTCCAGTCCTAGATGAGGACTTACCAGCAATTAACATCTGCTGATCCTTTATATGTGTGTATGTGTGTAACAATACTCATTAGATAACAAGAAACATGATTTATTTGAGCGGCAGAAAGAAAATCAAGGGGAAGGAGCAAGGGGGAATTATGGAATCATATTTAACTAAACTTGAATAAATAAATAGATTAATAAGCATATTAAAGATCAATGGTTATTTGGATACTCTACAGAATTTGTGTGTGTATGATTGTATGTGTGTGAAATAATCTATAAGACATTTTCAAATTTGTGGATCTGAGATGTTTTATTCTAAAAGATATTTTGTTTCTGTGAGAAAGGTTAACAGAAAATAGTATCAAAATTTGATACTTTTAGTAATATCTCTAAAATCAGAAAAAGTGTGTCTATCAGGCAGGAAGATTGATGCAAATTCTCACTTTCATTTTTTCCATCTTTATTTTGAAAACACATTACTCTCATTTACACAGAGGAGGGAGATATGACATGTAATCATACTGTGTTATCTTAAAATACTTTGTGAAGTAAGAAATCAGTAGTTTTATACAAAAAGACTTAAACTAAAAAGGTATTTTTTTAATTTAATAAAAATTTTGAAAAGTTTCTTCAAGTACCTGCCGAGTGGAATTCTTTCTTTGTCCTTGATTCATGTTTTTATGACATTGCTCAAGGAAAGATCAAACAAAATAGTGTTGCAGTTAATCAAAAATCTATCATTAAATTCCCATCCTTAAATCCCATTGTGAATCATTTTAATCGGTGGCAAATATGTAGCTTAAGAAATAAATATGACCTTAAATTTAAATAATTACAAAAGTTAAGAAATGAGGTTTCTTGATTTGAACTAGATCATTAACAGATAAAGCTCTCTCACTCTTTAATTTATAAATTTTATACAACATATTTTGATGATATTCTTTGCCAATTTCAAATTCTTTCAGACCCTCCAAACCTCCTTACATATACAACTTAATATTATTTTTCTCACGTTAAAGCAAGTAAACAAAAATGATAAAACACCATAACAAAAACAAAACTGTGAAGTCTCTTTTGTGTTGGCCAACTGCGCTAAGCATCAAGAACGCCTTGGATTGTGACAGATACATGCAATATCATTCTATTGATGAAAATGGGTTTTGCTTCTCCTAGAAACTTTTGAATGAGCTACTTGATTAAGGTCGGGATTCTGTGCCCACATCCCCTTCTTGCTTGTGTGTTCCCTGGCTTTAATTTGCCCTGTTTTGTGCACATTACAACAGATTATTTGAGTACATATATGCATTATTTCTGTCAAGTCTGAAAAATCATTTCTGGAGTCATCCAAGATCTCTGGATAATAAATCTTCAGACCTCTTTTGCTGAATGAATCCATAAACCTTGAGTAGGTGTTTTTGATAATGGCATTCCATTTAGTGCTGAATGCCCACAAGTTTCTCATTCACAGTACAGTAACAGCTGTGGTTGTATATAATTTAAGAGAATATTGATGGTAGGTTTTCTCTTATTTCCTGAGACCTATCCAGCATCTTTGCCTCAACTCCAGTATCAAGTATGAGTTTCATTTCATGAGGGAAGCTTTAACTCTAATTGGGAAACGTGGTTGGTTATTCCTATAACAATTATGCCATTAATGCCTCATTGGCTATATCTAGCAGGCAAGTTGCTACTGCAAGCTTTGGAAATTATAGCTAATTTATATTGATAATTACTTTTCTTCTCTAGTAGTGTGAATGCTAGTCAGTAGAGTTGAAGCTTCCAGTTGAATACAAGCTTAGCTTCAACATGTTCAGTTACATAGGTACATGGTATCTTCAGCTGTTTTATTTTAGTGTCAGTTTCTGGAGACTTACCAATAGCATTGGCAATATCTGCTGATGTTTGTCTGGAAAGGGCTAAGGGACTCCTTTGATATTCTTGAAAGACATTTATCCACAGCATATTTCCTACTATATGTTCTAAATAGCGAGTTGGCATGAGGATTATAATATCTCAATTACTTCTTTGTAAAATAATTCAAATAAAATGTAAATGACAACCCAGGAGTAGTACTTTGCTAGTTGTTAATATTCAGGCAAACTTCTTTAGTAATTTGTAGTACTTTTATTAATCAATATGTGTATCCTTAAAATTGATGCTATAAAATCTTCACAAGAATACTTGGACCTGAAAAATGAAGGAAATTATGAAAAAAATGATGTCGATAAATTTTGTCAAAGTTTTCAGAATGTCAATATGAATGAATAATTTCTCTATAGATTGTGATTAAATGTGGTTAACTTCTATCTTCTTCCTTATTTGAAAGTTTTCATTGTCCCAATTTATCAGTTTTTGAATAATGAATTTAAGAACAAATGTATATGATAGACCACATATTTTATAAAATATTCTGTGGTTTTTCTTGTGATGTCCTTGACCCTTCTGAATAGCACAACCCATCCTTCCTCTCTTCAGCAGTGTTCCCCAAGTTCAACCAAATATCTCCACTTCAAGACTTGCCTGGTCACATTAAATGACCAGTTCAGGTTACATATCCACAATTACTAGAAATCTTAGTGGGTGTCAGTCTTATATATTCCTGGGAGTTTCTTTTGTAGAAGGTTTTTACCTGATCCTGAAATGCCCCCTTCTCTAGTTGGCTCTTCCCATAATTCCCACCGACACCCATCTGATTCCTCATGTTCCTGTCCCCATCTGCCCACACTGCAACCACAGTGTCAAATTTCCTGATTCCCTTTGGAGTGTCTCCCTGGTCCCTCCTTGTTATCTAGCCTCTCTAGGTCTGTGGATTATAGCATGGTTATCCTTTATTTTATAGATAATATACACCAAAAAGTGAGTATATACCATGTCTGTTTTTCTGTGTCTGGGATACCTCAGTCTGGATTGTTTTTTTTAGTTCTGTCCATTTGCCTGCAAATTTAAAGGAGTCACTTTTCCCCACTGAGTAATACTCCATTGTGTAAATTGTACCACAAGTTCTTTACCCATTTTTCAGATAAGGGACATTTACATTTTTTCCAGATTCTGGCTATTAAGAATAAAGCTTCTATGACTATAGTTGAACAAGTATCCTTCTTTGGGTATATGCCCAAGAGTATAGTTGAGACTTGAGATAGATCAATTCCCCATTTTCTGAGGAAATGTCATAATGATTTCTAAAGTATCGTAAAAAATTTTACTCCCACCAGAAATAGGGTCATGTTACTTTTGTGCTGCAAGCCACAACATTTTACAGTAATTTTTCAGCTATCTTTTCACAAGCAACTTAACAGAGCCAGGGTCCCTGGTGAAGGTTACACAAAAGGTCAAGGATTTTTGTCATTGTTGCTTTGTGAATAAATTGACAGTCTTTGGCTATAAATTTTTGCTGTAACTAACTCCCTTTTTGTTACATATTTGTGAATTATCCTCATACTTTAGAATTGTCTCCTATGCTTTTTTTGGAACTTATTAATCACATTACCCTAGCTATGTGTGAAAACAGTTTCCTACTGTCAGGCCTTCCATGCTCTCTGCTAAGTAAGCACAGACACCTACATTCCTGCACTTATCTTTCTCAGCAGGAATTTCCTCAGTATTGGTTTCAAAACATTTAATATATTCACAGATATCCAAGAACATAGAATTACAGATATGGAATTGCCCTCTGTATGCTGTGAATGTGTTTTGTTACCATTGGTTAATAAAGAAGTTGCTTTGGGCCTATGATAGGGTAGAATAGTGCAAAGTGGGAATTCCAATCAGAGATAGAGGAGAAAAGTAGGCAGAGTGGAAGAGACACCATGAAACTGCCAAAGGAGAAAGATGCCTGCTCTAGAACTGTACCAGTAAACCATAAACCTTGTGATAAAATAAACAAGCAATAGGAATGGGTTAATTTAAGTTAGGTAAGAAGATGTTTTAGCTAATGGGTTGAGCAGTATTTTAATTAATAAACTTTTGTGTGATTATTTTGGGTCTGTGTATCCAGGAAATGAATAAGCTGTCTTCACCTATAGAATGGCATCAACATGAGGCAACTAAGTCTACATAAAACCTGAGAGAGCTTATAAAAAAATTCTAGACACACTCAAAAAAACAACAAGGTTTAGATCAGCTTCCTGGTAGAAGCATTTTTTTGAATAGGCTCTATTTCCTGGTGGTGAGCAGGTGCTCCATGGTTCCTTTAAAAAAGAGTTCTTCCTGACTCAGCATTGGCAGAGAAGGCTATCTGGCTTCTTTAGGGTAGGGCTACCTGGTTTGTGCTAGTTTCATGAATAGCTCTGGCTCTTTCAGGAGGCTGAGGACATATATGGGGTCTGTTAGTAGCATGTTAAAAATTGCTTAATGGTGAAATAAAACTACTGCAACTGTGGAGCTGAGGTGGTGAGCATGAATTTCAGAGGCAGTAGTCATGCGTCCACCTAGTACAACTATACAGAGCAAGCAGATAGGGCCACAGAATTTGTCCCAGCCACACCTGATAAACATTTAAAACAAAAAAGAAGTGCTCCTGGTCAGAAAATAAATTACAGGTATGCATGCAATAGAGACAGACTCAGATTAAAAAGAGACCTCTGGCGATTTGAACTTCTACAGTTGAGAATTCTCTGTTCAGGTCAGAGCCCCATTTTTTGATTGGGTTACTTAGTATTTTAAAGGCTAGTTTCTTGAGTTCTTTATATATTTCGGAGATCAGACCTTTGTCTGTTGCTGGGTTGGTGAAGATCTTCTCCCAATCAGT
>LOJH01042997.1:3753-14082 GCA_001685095.1 Ellobius talpinus
CAATGCAGGTTCTCTGTATAGACCCCATAGGCCTAGAACTCATTCTTCATATCAGGTTTGTGCTAAGATTAATATGAGTGTCTAGAACTAGAAGCACAGTCAACTACAGTAAATGTCTATTTTTTACTATTATCTGTGCTTGCCTTGTATCATTTTTATTGAATACTAAACCACATATCACATACTAATTCACTTAATCATTTACTTATTAAGGTATTTCCATGAGTATAGGGGCTCAGAAATTAAAAAAGGACAGAAAGTTATGTGGGCAAGAAAGGAGGGGTGGATCTGGGAGGAGTTGGATAACATGTAAATATGATAAAAATACATCATATGAAATTCTCAAAGAGCTAATAAAATAATGAAAAGCAACTGATTGAAAAACAAAACAAAAAAGATATGTCAATGAGCCCTGGTTGATTTGTTATAGTTGTTTTGTATGTTAGAAAAGAATATGCTGGAATTTATCTTTCTGAAAAAATAATTATATTTTTATAGTTTGAAAGTAGTAATTGTATATGTTGGTGTACACTTGTAATATTAGCACAAGACAGGATCAAAATTTTAATTATAGAAATGTCGGATCTGTTTCTGTGATTTACCAATTGCCTAGCATGCACAAGACAGACAGATTAAATCATTTCTACAAAGACACAGTAGCAACATTAATGTGAGGTTTTTTATGAAAAACTACACTAACAAAAGAAGGGGCAGAGGTATTGAGATAGAGAAGTAGGGACTTAGAAATGAGGGAAAAGTTTCCCAGGAAAGCATAGGAGAGGAAAAGAGGAATGTAAAATAGGGAAGTGAAAAATGGAGAGGAAAGGAGGAAAGGTGGTGAACAGACTAGAAAAAAGCAAGGGAAAGTCAAACAGGAATATTAAGCTAGACTGTATATTTTGGTTGAGATACAAAGAATTTTTATAGGAAACATTTGCTTTTTATGCTTTTGCAAAAAATATTCAACAATTAAAAGAAACTCAAATGCTTAGTTGCTAAATTGTGACATTTTACACATTTGTGGGGAGTAGCAATAATAGTAGTATGTCCCTTCAAGGATTGCTTAGATTTTACATGTAAAATTGTTTCATAAAACAATCAATTGTGCAGTAACAATTGCTCCCATTAAAATTCTTAATTCTCAAGGTATGCACAATGTTCGATCACTACTTGAGTGACCAAATTCAATCATCAATGTTCCTATCATACACATATCAGAAATGATTACTTAAATGAAACATGAATTTGAATTTTGAATATTTGAATTCAGGAAGCTATAGTAATGTAAATGCCTCATTAGTTTTAATTTTTAAATTAATAGCAATAAGGGTGTAAGCCAAGGCAATAAAATAATGCACCTTTGTTTGTATAAGAGCTCCTATTACTTTTCAATTAGTTTTAGTAATGAGAAACACATACTTCCAAGTTTTTATGGAATGGCTGCATGTGTTAGTCAGAAGAGAACATTACACGTAATAAACATGCCATAAAATTCAACATTACATTGTGTATTTTAGTCATGTTTTTATGTTATTAATTATTGAAGTATCTACTTCTTTTCCTTTTGGTCACAGTAAAGTAAAAATAATATTCCAGCATAACACACTTGAAATGTATTAGATCTTGAATTTTGTTTGTCAAACCTTCTAAAGATTCATGAAATCAAAAGAAAAAAATAAATAAGAATAATATAATAAACATCCCTCTTAGTTAATATGCAAGATCAAACATCAAAATTGATTATGATTCTCTGGCCTTGGTGCTTCTGGTTTTGTCAGTTGGGATGGGTGTGAACATTAAGCCATTTATCTTCTAAGGTGAAGATGCCAAATCATCCTCTTTTTGATCTATGGAGATTGGTAATGATTCTATTCAGCAAGTTACATATACCTGTTTCTCTAAAAGATAGCAGCCATGGTAACAAACATATTTAAAATGAGTGGATGCTAGGACAGTTTATGAAAAAACATTGAACCTCAATTTTTACAGTTATTACCCAAAAAACACCTAACATTCATCTGAATCTTAACATACACATTGGGAGGAATCAGTCACAATTCAAATTACAGATAAGAATTAGCAAGGCAAATGTTTCATTTACCTTCTTTGTTGTTTTTGTATAAGTAAATAAAGACACATTTGGTTTGAGAGGTGAGAAGTATGTATGTGACAATTGTATTAATAAACTGAAGAGTACAAAATATTAGAATTTCAGTCTAATTTAGGACATCATGTTAATAATATTTTCCTAATATAGATTCATTTAAATAAAATTAAGTTTACATTTGAAACAAGTCATTGAGCTTTGTCTAAGTCTCCAGAGCAAGAGATATGAATTGTCTAGTTGTCCCACATTTCTAGTTCTGTAACATAGTTCTCAAATACAGGAAGTACCACTTTGATTAAAAAACAAAGTAATATTTGCTGCAAAAACAGAACTTATATAGAATAGACCTGTCACCACTATTTTATGATGAGAAAAAGGTCACATTTGCATTTCAATAAATCATGCATCTGACATATGCAGAAAGAAAGAAAAAAAGCATATTTTATGTAATGAACTTTAATAACCAGGAAAATGAAGATTTTAAGATTTAATCAACAGTTATAATCTCAGTTTATTATTTTCTTGCATTTAAAAATATGCACAAAAGTAGATGGAATAATGTGAAAAACCACAAACACTACTTTTCAGTTCCTACAACCACAGCAATGACATCTAAGTAGCATCACCATAATGTTCAAGGGTCACTAATAGGCTCAGCAAAACAACCTTGCGCTGAACCCAAACAAATTTTTTTCCAATTTCTCCACAAACTTTATCTGCAGAAGGGGCTTCCTGAAAGTGGAAGTGCTGTCCACTCTCTCTAGATGTGATAGTTTCCACTATCCCATCAACATGAGGCAGATGCCATATTAGCCAAAAAATGGTATCACAACACTACAACCTTTTGAGACTCACCTCAATCTTTGTTTTTGACTCTTAAGGCCTTAGAAAGAACACACTGTAGCTGGAGCAGCTCAGCTCAATTTCTCTATTCTTCCTTTATGCTTAAAAGCTTTATTTTCAAAACTAGAATAATCCCATGTGAAGTGGGAAAATGGCAATGATAAATCATATCAATACCTTATAAACAGAAGAATTTCACATTAATATGTATGTATTTAGTTGAGTTGAGTGTTATATGATTCCCTAACTCCGACTATAAAGTGCCATTGGACACTAAGGGTGCCTAATATCAGTCTGGGTTTCAAAAGTAATTGAGTCACCATTGTGTTTCCTTATCATTCTGCTCTTTTTCTCTTTCTAAAATATTACGGTAAATTCCACATCCTCTTCTTAAATGAAACTATTTCTACTTAAATCCTTACAAGTAATTCAGCAAAACAGCCGAAATACAGCCCTTAAAAGAATCCACTATGGACATAGCTAATAAGGAAATAATAGTATTACGAAGTAAGGTAAAATAATAGACAATAATATTTTATAAAACAAAGATACTCAGTAAGAGAACATTAAAAACTCACATTGTTTAACAGAATCTAAATCCAAACTTTTGTTATAGCACCTATCCAAGTTACAAATTTGTGGTAATAAACAAGATAAACCAAATTAATTTTCACACACTAGTACCTTTGTAATTGTCTATTAATATTCTTCACTATATCCCTGTATCTCTATGATATCTATAGACCATGAATTCTTAACACTTCTCAACCTCTCACAAGTAACACATATGTACAGGTCACAATCACTTTAAATGAAAAAAATAATGAAAACTAAAAGAGGCACTTCTTACCAGAACCTCTTTTGGTCACAACCTTCAGACTCTGAGTGAAAGTAGCATATAAGAGAATCAAATGTGGAATCGGAGCTTTCATCTTCCAGTTCATAAAGGCTGTTCCTTCCCAGAAAGATAAGAAGAAAAACATAATTTAGAAGCTTTATTAATACATTATAAGAATTTTTTGTACATCTGTTTCTGGATAGATAGAGTTGTGCCATACATCCTTGACTGACCTTGAACTCATGGCACCCTCCAGCCTTAGCCTCCCTAGTATTGGGGTTACAGGTATAAACTAATGTACCTGGTTCTTGTATACTTTTTTATCATATATATTTGAGGCAATAAATTACCCATAAGGAAAGAATATCACAACCAGTATCTATATTACATTTTCCAATAAATTGTCCTTTGTAAGTTAAATCAAAATCAGACATGCCCAAATTATGTTTCCATAAGCTTCTCAGAATAATTTCAGATCATATATTCATTTAGGGTTTAGAATATCTCTAAATGTAGAGACCCTACTTTTCTTTAAATATAGAAAACAATCTCTTCATTTTCCTAACAATTTATTTTAATACACATTACTGAAATTAACATTTTAAAATATCTGTCATTGCAAACATTTTAAAATATCTGTTGCTGCAACACACTGATTTATTCAGTGATTTTCTTTACAAATAAAATTGTATCAATTCTACGTCTCTAAAGATCTGTGATATTGCAACCATCTTGCAAAAAACTGAAAAACATACTTCAGGAAAAAGTAAGGCATTTTCCTCTATTGACTGATAAAAGGTACACTGTCAATGAAAGGTATAAAAAATATGTCATCATCTACTATAAAGGTCTGTTTAGGCTACTAAGAAGAATATTAGCTCACTGTTTGAATTTCCAAAAGACATTTTAAAAAAGTCTATTAAAGTATATTCCATCTTAAAAATCAAAATCTAAATCTATTCACTTGATGTATCATAATCTTTATAGTCTCAAAATCAGAAAATTAAAAAATAGCATAAAAAATAAGCTATTTTAACATTAGTGCACATTTACATTTTTTAAAGCAAGGACCTAGAATTCACATAAAGATATAAATACTATTCTTCAAAAGAGCCAATTTATCAATTAAAAAAGGCCTATCCAAGTAAATGCCATATTACATTGCAAGGCTAAATCATGCATTCCTAGAACCCGAATTCCATTTCCCAGCCACCACATTAACTGGAGCTGCAGGAAATCTTGAAGTTGTTATCTTTAGCCCTCAGGTTAGCAATAACAGTCAGTTCCTTCTTCAGTGGGAGTTTAATCTACACTGCCCAAGAAACTCCAGGATCCAACTATAAACTACAGGTCCTTCCAGTGTAACTACCATATTCCTTTACTATTGCTTAAAATACTGGTTTCTTACCTGCTTCATTTCTATGAGACACACAGTCTAGTTTGCAATTCGATTTCTTAAGTTCTAATTGGTTTAGAAAGCATCAATTTTGTACATCAAGATCCTTAATTGAATCTCTTTAAATTGTGTATTAGAAAAGAAAGATTTATATGTGTTTC
This sequence comes from Ellobius talpinus, assembly GCA_001685095.1. NCBI lineage: Eukaryota > Metazoa > Chordata > Mammalia > Rodentia > Cricetidae > Ellobius > Ellobius talpinus. Next base: position 9,099 of record LOJH01042997.1, read on the forward strand.
ATAGGTTTAATGTCTTGGTTAATCTATAATATTTTTTATAAATGTCTTTGAGAAATTTTATTGTGTCTTGAACTGAAAAGATAGATTAAATATGACAAACCAAAGATATCCATGACTTGCTGTGCTGTCAGAAAATTAAATTTCTTACCTAGAAATAGCAACAAAAATATATCTAATAGTTTTCTCTATCAGCAGGGAATAAGATCCAAGACCTTCATTTAATGTTTAAAGCATAAATAGTACAAAGACCTATGTGTACTTTTTTCTTGCTGTGTATACCTACAAGTGATTTCAATTTATAAATTAGATGTAGTTAGAGGTTGATAAAAATCATAGAATATGCTATAACATGTTTTTATCTTCTCTATCTCAATACTTCATAGAACTGTACTCACACCTGATGCATTATTTGGAAGATACAGTACCAAGTGATGAAAGAGAGTCTAATGGTAAAAAAAAAACATTGAGGCATATAATTAGGCTACTACAAAGGGTTACTTGCTTTCAAGTAAGGTGGTTCCACCTCAGTCTATATAATGACAACGTTGACTATAAAATGTCTAAAAGCTAAGTGGCATACACAACATGAACGCAATGAAGAGAAGGATTATTCACATTTCAGGGGAGGCAGAACATGACAGCATGATATTTCATCAACCACTCAGAGTAGGATGCAATTTGGATCTTGTATATTGTCAGTTCATGAAATTTTATAGTTTATAGTTTTGGATCACAGATGACTGTGAGGTATTATAAGTATAAAAACTGAAATCATGAAAAATGTTTTTACTGTATGAATATTTATTGAGACTCTAATTTTTTCTTATTGATTCACTGAAGCTCCTATTTTGAATGTTCTGGTTGCCTTTCTGATATTCTAATTTAAAAAATCACAAGAAGCAACCTGAAACATGAGAAGAAACCTGAAAGCAGAAATCATAGAGGAATGCTATTCATGGGCTCAATCAAAGGTTCATGCTTAGCAAGGTTGTATATATATCCAGGATTTTCTGACCAAGGCATGGTGCCGGGCACAATTTGTGGCATCTCTTACATCAATCAATAATAAAGACAGTCCCTCATATCCACACCGACAGACTAACTCTATATAGGCAATTCCTTAATTATGGCTTCTCCTATCAGGTGAAACTAGGATATGTTAAATTAATAACCAAGACTAACCAGGACACTCACTCTTTGTCAATGTGACCCACAAACATGTGAGATTTTTGTACCGTGGAGTCTTTTTTATATTATATTTACAGGAGAACTTGGGAACAAGAAAAAGGTTTAAAGCTACAAAATCTCCCAACTTTGGGAGGCCTATAAAATCAAAAACAAGTTATATAGAGTTTTCTTATTCCAAAAGGGAAGAACTATAACATAAAGCTAAAACACTTAAGAAAAACAAAGATGTTCAGCAATTTAGCAATTCAGCAATGTCTGTCATCAGAGATTCACTCATGATCTTATGGGCTCTAAAGGGCTTGAGAAGCCAGATACTTCATCTCTTCCATCCACAACCCACACCATGTGTCTTAAAAAGTCTCAGATTGACTCCATTCCATATCTGTTGCTGGTGATGTTGGGCATCTCATGATCCTGGTATCTCCTGGTGATATATTTGCTACAGCTGAGGCTTCTTCACTTTCACTAGTGTTATCTCTCCAGGGACTTCACCACTGCCATGAGGTGCCAAGCTTCACATTCTTTTTATGACGCTTTTTATCCTGTAGTTCTCATGCCTTCCAAACCACTAATATGTATCTTTGGTGTTGCAAAGATTAGCTTCCAACTTAAAATGTATACATAGCTTCCTTGGACCACAGCTTCTGTGTGCATAATCTGAGGAAACTCATTCCTATCCACAGAAAATTTCACCTCAATGATGCTGATCAATCATTAGTCAAAACTGATTTTTCAGCTACAGCATGACACGTTCACACAAATTCTCAAATAAAATATCGCATAAATGGTCCCTAGTATCGTTTGTAATTAAGTCCTTATTCCCATCTGGAAACTCACAAGACAGTCCTCCACAATTCACAGTATCTTCCAAGATCTCACAGCAGCTCATTTATTTCTGAGCACTCAATAGCTTTCAAAGCCCAAAGCTCAAAAAGTCTTACACAATCCTGTAATAAAATATTCCAAAAGCATAAAAAGCTACATGGCCAGGTTCATTGTTGCAACACCCACATTCCTGCTACAATTTTCTGCTCTATTTCCTTTCTGTTGGTGTGACAAAATACCCATAGCAACTTAGGGGAGAGAAGGTAATGGAATTTGTTGGGTTTATATTTCTGCATCACAAACCATCACTGAGGGAAGATGAGACAGAACTCAATGTAGAGACCCGGGAGGAACAATGTAGAAATGGTACTTACTAGCTCATTCTCTGGCTCGCTAGAAGTTTCATACTTAGATAGTTTTTAAAAATACTTCCCAGGAGTATCTTTCTGAGCATGAATTCATCCATCTTTTGTCAATTAGTAATCAAAATGACCCTTTACAGACATACCCACAGGTGAATGCGACCTACTCAAATGCCTAAAGAAGGAGTCTCCTCTTAGGTGACTCTTTACTCTGACAAAATGACAATTAAGACTAATTATAACAATGAGTAAATAGATTTAAAATGGCTTCAATTTCTGGATGAATTCATATAAACTTACCCATCTCTGCTATGTTAAGGATAGCATGCATCTCTTGGCTTCTTGTACACCAGAATTCAGTCATATGTAAAACAAATACATCACCATAGATAAGAGAACCAAGTCAGTCTATGTTCCTATCCCTGGTTTTCCATGCATCAGCTGTGATGTTTGAAGCAAATAACTTATGCTCTCTTTGCTTAATATCTACTGTTTTTCATAAGCATAGTTCTTTGTTCAAACTTTCTATACACATTGGCTTGTTTTGAATCCTACTTGATACTATATGCTTATTTATTTGCTTATTTTATATTCTAGTAGAATTGATAATATAGCATCAATATATGTCTTATTCAGCTTTCATTTCTAGTGACCAAGAAATGATAACTGAATAAAAAGAACAATGAATGAAAAAATGAATGTGATTGGTAGTATCTGCAGTTCACTTTTCTTATTCCCATTTGTTATTGAATAAACACATAGTGAGCATAAACTTCTTACAAAATGCTATTTTGAGGAGAGTACAAGGCTATCTAATAAAGAAGGCAATAAAGGAGACAAATGCTTACCTACTTAATTAGACTGGTCCTATTGCCATATGGCAAGTAAGATGTGGTGAGGGAGAAGATGGGAAAACCTATACTTTCACTTCAAGTTGGGTGTGGTAAAGCCATAGGAAAGTGCTTTAAAAGTAATAAAATTTTATGAAGGATGTGAAGAGAGACATTCTCGGAGAAAGGGAGTTTGTGTGTTAGCATAAAAATAGGCAAAATTATTGATCTAATAAGCAAAATAATTCCTCCACCAAAAACAAACTAGTCAAAGGTATTATTATTTTACCTTACAAAGTAAAGGGAATATGAAGGTATGGTTAATTTAAGAATTTTGAGATGGAAGATGATCATTCAGGTATATCATAAGAAACTATGGATTCTCTTATGAGAGGGATAGTAGAAAACAGAAACAGAAGAAGAAATATTTTTAAAGAACTCAAAGAGATGATTGAATGACCATGTGCCAAAAATGACCCAAGGTGTTAAAAACTAGAAAAGGTAAGGAAACAATTCTTTTTCAGCTCTTCCAGAAGAAATACATGTATGCTAACATTTGCATTTAAGGATAACAAGACTTATTTTGAACTCCTGAACTGTAAAAATTTAAAAGTAAAAGTGTTTTATGTAATAATTCAGTACTTGAGAGGTGGAGACTAGAAGATTAGGAGGAATTTACTGTCATTCTTGGCTATATTAGACCGCATCTTAAGAAATTTCTCCACCTAAACCAGAGGATGTTTATTTAAAGGGACTAAATTTGGTAATAATTTGTTGTGGTGAGCATAGGAAGCTTCTAAAGATGGATATCATGAAAGTAAATAATGATTATCAACTTGATGGGACCTAGGAATCATCAAGGAGACAAACCTCTCAAGTATGAATAGCAAACTATGGTATGAAATACCTTGGGGTCTTGTTATTTATTATGAGGACATCTTCTCAGAGAATAATCAGAATTATGTTCTTAATCATAGGTTGAGTTTGGAGAAAAGAGTTTCCCAAGGAGTGACAAAAAAGAGGTAGAGTTAGACTTAAGAGAGTGACAGATGCCCTATCCTCCTACTACCTCAGTAGAACTCTGAAACACAGCATGCTCTAATACTGAGGGGACTTAAGAGGTGAGTGAACAGCTACACAGAGGGACACCCCACACTCTAGGACCTCCCCAGTGTGACAAATCCCTGGGCCCCTCTCCCAACTCCCTTGGATTTTCTATTCAGCAAGCAGGGAGTTTTCTGAGGCTAGGATCCCCCCAAACCCATAATCATTCAGCCACCATCCAAACTACTAGCCACACCCAACCCCCAAACACACTTATCCTCCTACAACCTTGGTGGAACTCTGAAACACAGCTTGCTCCAATACAGAGGAGACTTAAGAATGGCCAAGAGCTTGCTACAACACTGAAGGGATTAAGAGAGAGCACCAAGAGAGCAAACCAGGAGAGAAGACCAAGAGAACAGGCACATAGAGACCTCAGAGGCTTTCTGATACAGACATTGACAGTACAGAGCAGATCAAGAAAAAGTCCCACACACCAAGACAGCCACAGCAAGTATTGGACCAAGACAAAAAGACACTGCCAGTCTCATTTGAAAGAAGAGATGGGTAGGCGCCAATGCAAGAATTCCTCCAACAACCTAAAAAGCAACATGGTAACACCAGAACTCAGTGGTCACAAGACAGGAAGACTAGATCATCTTAACTCAGAAGAAGTAGAAGAATGACTTTAAATGTAACTTTATGAAAATGATGGAGACCTTTAAAGAGGAAATG
>LOJH01042998.1:0-14082 GCA_001685095.1 Ellobius talpinus
AAAGAAAGCCAGCCTACAAATCACAATCCCAGAGAACTTAGACAACAATGAGGAGCCTAAGAGAGACTTGCATAGATTTGATCCACATGGGAAGTAGAAAAAGACAACATACCCTGAGTTAATTGGAAGCATGGGGACCTTGGGTGAGGATTGAAGGGGAGAGGGCAGAGGCAGGAAGGGAAGCAGAGAAAAATGTAGAGCTCAATAAAAATCATTTAAAAAATGAGCATGGTGTGCTCATGTTAGGTTATGTACATACGGACTCTGGTGCACACACTGCAGATGCGTGCAGAAGCCAGAGTATAATGTTGGATGTCTTTCTTGATTGTTCTCTACTCTAGTTTTCTGAGATACAGCCTCACTTAACTGGAGCTTATTGATTCAGCTAGGCTTGCTAGCCAGTGTACTCTAGGAACCTGCTCTGCCTCCCAGAAGGGTTGCATATATGCATAGCCATGTCCAACTTTTACATGTATTCTAGGGAGCCTTGCTCAGCAGGCATGTTACCAACTGAACCATTTCCCTAGTCTCTGAGTATGAGTTTTTTTAAGTACCATTTATAATTGCAACATCAAAGGAAATGAATCTCTGATACATTTTCTTGGTAGGTTTCATTTTACAAATGTTGTCACAACTCAATGCTAGAAGGAATTAATACTCTTATGCCATGCCAAAGGTAGAAGATTCCAAAAAGTTTGTGCTTATGTGTTCCTATGGAATTCACCCCATGTACATACTTCTTTTCCTTTCTAATTCTGCTTTGAATCTCTGCTGTAATCAATTTTAGCTTTGAATAACATGCCGAGTGCTGTGAGTCTGAATCATTGAAGTTGGAGAACTTGATTTTTTGTTTTATCCTGCAGGAGTGGGATAGAGTCCACTTGTTCCCAAAAGTGGCCAATAAAGAAAGAAAAGGGTAAATCAAATCCCAGAGCCAAAGTAAGGCTTTAGATAAACTTAGCAAAAAAAAGTTTCTGGAGTCTAGATGATGCTGTACCATCCACGTCCACCTCCTTTGCGAGCCAGCCAGGATATAGATTTAAGCTTCATCTCTGTAGGTGACCTGCTAACCTGTACGTGCAAATGTTACTGCTAGAGAGTTCAACAAATTTGCAATGAGGAAAGGAAATTTCATAAAATTGTTTTGTATTTGGTGATTATTGCATCTATCTGTAAGGTAAAACAGATGTAAACCTTTATATAGTTATAACCCCATAAATGCTAAGGGATCATCCTAATCAGGAGAGGCTGAGCAGAAGAGACAAACAAAACTTCCTTTGGTTGCTGATAAGCAGATGAAATGTAAACACTTCAACTAAAAAGCGTTAAGCTCAGTGATTTTTGCCTATTGGGATCTGTAAGAAGTTAAGCAAAATGAGAAACAATCTCTAGGTATCAATATACCTTTAAAGTTGGGTGGAATTTTGTGTTTCTTTTAATATTCATTTATTTGGGTATGTTTGCATGAGTAAACGAGAATGGGCACATATGGAGGTCAGAGGGCAACCCCTGGGCGATGGGGTGTCTGTTCTCTCCTTATACCATATGGATCACAAAGACTTAACTCAAGTCATCAGGCTGGGAGGCAAGCACATTTACCTGCTGAGCTATCTTGCTGGCCCTACTTTTAAAGTCTTAAAAACTAAGCTGCTAATAAGCTCTTATGAAATAAAGTGCATGACCCTTAGAAGCAGATGATTTTCCAACCTGATGCACATATTTTTGCAGGGGTCCACATGGACTCTAGGTTGGTAAGACTAAGAGAGTTTAAGTTGGGCAGGTATGAGACTCCTATAATAGAAGGATAGTGATCTCTTGTAAGTTGTCCTCTGACCTCCACATATATGCTGTGGTTGGTGCATATGCACACACATAAGTAGATAAATAAATGTTATTAAAAAACATTTTTAAAGGGCTGGTGAGATGGCTCAGAGGTTAAGAGCATTGCCTGCTCTTCCACAGGTCGTGAGTTCAATTCCCAGCAACCACATGGTGGCTCACAACCATCAATAATGAGATCTGGTGCCCTCTTCTGGCCTGAAGGCATACATAATTATATGCCTGTTTACATAATTAATAAATAAGTTTAAAAAAATTTTTAAAGCGAGCTTAAGAAAGCCTGCTGCCATTTAAAATTTGAAACACAGGAACCTAGCCTTGCAGTCTAGACTTGCTGTTGCAAAAGGCTAGTTGCTAACATTTTTATAACTATGAAATTACAGGTCATACTGTCCAGTCCTGACTCTAAGCTAAAGCATGTCACTGTCTGATACAGGGCTATTTCAGCCACAGCATGCACTCTGCTGAATTGAAAATAGGCAGAGGCTCGATGAATAGAACATAGACTCGGACTGAGGCTGTTGCAGATTTAGGACACTCCTACTATGAAAAACACCAATGGATGTCAGCTGGATTGCCTGGGTCATATCCAAATGCCACAAGAAAGGGCTGATTCCCTGAGGAAACAATCTGTATTGGACTGCTGACCAATTCTGTATTCCTAATTCTTATGGCATTCCTAACTTGTCATTATTGTGTGCTGGGGAAGGAACATAACAAGAAGTATGATTCTAAGGCTATTATAACAACCTATCTATCATAAGCTATCCTAATGAAAAGGAACATATTTCCTTTTACAGAATTTCAGATAAAGGAAGAGTTTTAATCTGAGAGGATATAGCCACAATTGATAGAAAGTATGTTGAAGAAACAGGACATGTATTTAATAGGTACATGATCTAAAAGAATATACAATATGATGACATTTGAAATATAACTTTAATGTTTAACGCACTGATTTTACAATATGTAATCCATAGTCATTTTTTTTCAAAAAGCAGTTACAAATATGTTCCACCATTGTATTCTAAAGCACTTTTAAGTACCTAGCAACTGCTAAATCCTTTCTCTGGCAAGAGTAACTCAACTATTCTGAAGCAATTCCCTCTACCACAATTATGGCATGGGTTATAGGACATTTACTGCAGGAGTAAAACAGTTCACTGAAGAAATAATAGTTTTCCAAAAACTAATACTGAAATAATTAAATGTCCACATGCACACACACAAAAAGAAAAGAAATAAAGAAAAGGAAAAAGAAAAAAAAGAAAAGAAAAAAGAAAAAAAGAGAAGAAGGAAAAGAAAATCCTTCGGGTAGATGCACAAATTGCTGGAGAGGTGCCTTGCACAGAAAGGTCACAAACATTCTCCTTAGGCCTACCTTTTCAGGACCTGTGAATTAAACAGAAGCATACAAGCGACTCCTTCATTTTCTCAGAGCCAAGCTGATAAGTCACCTCACACTTGAATTTGTTTCCCTCCTCTCCTCCTGTTTCAATGGAAGCACATCCTTTGCAGAACAAAGACACCGTGCTATTTACCTGGGTACAGCCTTCCTTCTTCATTTGCTTATCCTATTTCCACAGTACCAGTTCCTTAGAATCCAGAAATGATGCTGATCTGGACATGTTCCATTGCTATATATCAAATCAAAACAAACAGACAAAAACAAAAAACTCCCTCACAGGATGGCCTTCTCAGTAAATATCTATCTATATATAGATAAGTGTATATCTATCTATAATGAAAAAAAAGATTTGAACCCTCCCCAAAAGCTCACACCAGAGTCAAAGTCCAGCCATGCTAATGAAGTGAACAAAGAGTTCTTAAAACATGAAATACAAAATGGCCAATAAATGTGAAAAAACTGTTCAATAGCACTAGACATCAGAGAAATATAAAATAAAACTACCCTGAGACCCCATCCCTTCCCTCAGTCAGACCATCACTCATTTTTAAAAGAACAATAAATGTTGGTGGGGATGCAGACAAAAGGGAACTCTTACTCACTGCTAAGGAGAAGGTAAAGTTAATCCAGCCACCATGAAAACCAGACAAAAATTAGATCTATTATATGACCCAGGCATTTACTGTAAGAATTCCCAGTCAGCACCACAGAAATACATGTATGTTGGTGTATGATGCATCACTATTCATAATAGGTAAATTCTGCAATCAACCTGTCTGTCAACAGAGGAATGGACAACAGAGGAAGGAGATGCTATGTACATTTACAATGGAATTTTATCTAGCTATGAAGAAGCACAATTGTCATTTGCAGGGAAATGGAAGCACTTGAGATTATTGTGCTAAACAAATTAAATCAGACTCAGAGAAAATATCACGGTCTCTCTCATTTACAGATTTGTAGATTATATGTACATATACAAAATCATGTATGTATGTATGACATGGAAACAAGTGAAATTGTTTAGGAGAATGAAGGGGACTAATGGCAGGGTATGAGGTTATATGTGTGTTGGGAGGACATGGTCAGGTACAGTATGTCTACAAAATGTCCTTATGAAATCCAGAATAATGTAGACTGAATAGATGCCCAGAAAAGAATAAGCAAGACAAAATTGGGAGGATGGGGTGGATAGGGAAGAAGAGGTGGTAAGGGGAGGGTTGAGGAGAACTTGAGGGAACAGAATGGGTGAGATGGAGGAAGGACAGATATGAGAGCAAGGAAAGAGATATCTTGATTGAGAGAGCCATTATGGGGTTAGCAAGCATCCTGGCTCTAGAGAAATTCCCAGGAATCCACAAGGATGACCCCAGCTAAGACCCTAAGCAAAAGAGAGGGGGTCCAAAGTACCCTTGCCCTGTAGTCAGACTAATCAATATCCTAAATATCACCATAGAACCTTTCTTTATCCAGCAACTGATGGAAACAGAGGCAAGGGACCCACAGCTCCCAATGTCCACTGAAACAATCTACCTGAGCTAATGGGAGCTCACCAACTCCCGCGGAACTGGGAAGGAACCAGCATAGGACCAAACTAGTCCCTCTGAATGTGGTTGACAGNGAAATTCCCAGGAATCCACAAGGATGACCCCAGCTAAGACCCTAAGCAAAAGAGAGGGGGTCCAAAGTACCCTTGCCCTGTAGTCAGACTAATCAATATCCTAAATATCACCATAGAACCTTTCTTTATCCAGCAACTGATGGAAACAGAGGCAAGGGACCCACAGCTCCCAATGTCCACTGAAACAATCTACCTGAGCTAATGGGAGCTCACCAACTCCCGCGGAACTGGGAAGGAACCAGCATAGGACCAAACTAGTCCCTCTGAATGTGGTTGACAGTTGCATGGCTGGGGCAGACTGCAGGACCATTGGCAGTGGCACCAGGATTTATCCTTACTGCTTTTACTGGCTTTTGGGGAACCTGTTCTCTTTGCATAGATACCTTGTTCAACCTAGATATAGCAGGGAGGGCCTTTGATGTTCCCCAAAGCAATGTGCCTCACCCTCTCTGAGGAGTGGATGGGGGTGGGATAAGGAGGTATAAAGAAGGGATGGGAGAAGGGGAGGAAGTGGGAACTTGGATTTGGTATGTATAATGAAAAAGGATAAGTTTGTTTTCTTTTTTTTTAAAGATTTCTTTATTTATTATGTATACAACAGTCTGCCTCCATGTATCCCTGCAGGCCAGAAGAGGGCACCAGATCTCATTACTGATGGTTGTAAGCCATGTGGTTGCTGGGAATTGAACTCGGGACCTCTGGAAGAGCAGCCAGTGCTCTTAACCACTGAACTATCTCTCCAGCCCTGTTTTCTTTTTAAAAAATACAAAAATAAAAAAAGAATAAGTAATCTATACCTAATTGATCATTATATGTACATGTGCTGACTATAACAAAAATTATCACCTAGGAACCAATTCATTACATTTTGATGTTTCACCAGGCTTTTACACTAACTTCTAAATGTGTATGTGTGTGTACACATATCTATGTGTACATATATACACACACATATGAAACCTGAGAGATGCGTTCAGATGTATTCACTTCAATATTCATGTCTTTATTTCAAAGAGGATGAGAACACTTGGATAAGGCCATTACTGGTATTTATGTATACTAACCAAACAAACAAAAAAAAGGGGCTAGAGATGACTTACTAGATCAAAGCGTTCACTCTCCAAACATGATAGCCTGGTGACCTGAGTTCAATTCCTGGAATCAATTTAAATGAAGGAGAGAATCCACTCCACAAAGGTGTCCTCTGAATTTTATATGAGCTCCAGGGCATGAGTGTCAGCTCTCAACACATATACACATCACATACAAACAACAACAATAATAAATAGAATTATTTTGGGGACAAGGTCTCACTATGTAGTTCTGGTTGGTCTTGAACTCAAAAATATACAACTGCTTTTGATTTCTGAGTGTTAAAATTAAATGCATATGCCACTACACCCAGCTAATAAATATTTTTAGAGGAAAAAAAACTTCTAAAAGACTGCAAATTTACACTACATAAACATAAAATCTGTAAAGGATAATTTCAAGTCAACAATTGAGCTTTGTCCGTCTCTGAAGAAATGAAACTTAATAGCCAGAAGTGATGGCACAGGACCATCTTGGCATTCAGTAGGTCGAGGTACAAGACTTCAAGGAGTTTAAAAGCAACAATAAGTTAAACACTGAGCCCTATGACAAAAGAATGGAGCTAGGGGAAAAGAGAGGAGAGGGAAGAAAAGAATGGGGAAAGAAGAGAGGAGGACGGGGAAGAAGGGAGGGGAGGAGAAAATGAAAGAGAAAGGAAAGTAGAAAGGAAGAAAAAGTTAATAATATCATGGAGTTAAATTTCAGATGTTAATGAAAATGTTGAACAGTACAGCTTTAACAGATGTGTAGAAGTGAACTTCTACAAAGACCAAACTCCTGGGTCCATAATGAGATGATCATGGTAAGATTTATCTTTGTGGTATATGTACCGTTTCAAATTTAATTCACACAATTAATTCCACCTCCATTTTACAATCAACTAATAAATATTAAATAGGTTCTAAAAGCTTAGTAATTTTGGAAAGGTTTAATGGTAAACTGAGAAAATTCTGGAGACAAGCGTCAGAGTGAATCCTGGCTTTCTCATGTGGAGTCTGCAGTCTGCTGCATGTGTAGACCTTCGAGTCTTGGTTAGCCTAGGAAAGTCTTCATTTAGACCCCACACATCTTTACTTGTTGATACTAAATCTTAAGTGTTCAATATATTTTACTGGTACAGGAACCAAATATAATTAAAGTTTTTCTCAGGCCTACTATCTGTTACCACAGACTTGAACTATTCCAAGATAGAAACTCTCCAGTATCAGAAAACAAAACTTGAATCCCATGCCTACTTAGTTTTGGATTTCACTTTATATACCATACATCTTAATGAAGTAGTGAAGGACCACATAGAACAGTCAGTACGATTAACAAAATTATGAAGATGTGAGTCTTAATGCACCCCTGCTACCCTATATCCTGAAAAGATGGAACAAAATAACCTTAAGTGTTTCAGTGACTCTTACAAATTGAAACATTAAGATATAATTCAAAATACTGGCCGACAACAGGGCAAATTACTTGGAAAAAGCTAAGGCATTGTGATATTTATATCAAGTACACAAATTTCAAGACTTACTGAGCCAAAAGAAACTGAATTAAGGGCAAGTAGAACATAACTGCTCCAAATAAAGAAGTTAAGAAACACTGGCTACATAGAACTAAAGTCCTTGAAAGGCTCAACTACCATGGCCCCAAAACTCTCAATTCTGGTTAAAAAGGTGGAAATCAGTGTTGATTTTTTTTAAACATGAAAAAAAAGCTATGGCATTGTTGTAACTCCTGACATAAAAGTCACCTAAAAGCAAGATGTATGTCAGATCTTACTATGAGTATCAGAAAGCACCAGAGTCAATGAGAGCAATCAATAATGTAATCAATAAATAGGGGATGAAAAGATGCTTACTTATTCCCCAAAATTACACATAAAGTTAGAAAAGACAACTTACATAAGGGGTAAATGTTACCCCGTCCAAAGAAGAATCAGTAATTTCAAATACAAACAAAAGAACGGCATAAAGCATATTTATTTAGTTAGTTTTTCGAGACAGGGTTTCTCTGTGTAACAGCCTCGGCTGTCCTAGAACTTACTCTGTACACCAGGCTGGCCTTGAACTCACAAAGATCTGCCTGTCTCTGCCTCCCAAGTGCTAGGATTAAAGGCATACGCCATCATCAACAGGCTAGACACAATTTTTTTTAAATGAGAAAAACAATTAAATATTCAAAGTAAAGATTTAGATGTGATTTTCAAGCTAACTTTTCAGAAGAAAGCTATACTTTTTTAGATATATAAGCTCATGGAAGAATGTACTTTTGGACCACCTACCATGTGCCAGGTTATACTAGATATAGGAAAATCCTGCAGAACAAAATAGCTCAATCACAGGTACACGAATGGAGTTTTACATTGTACACACGATAACATAAAGTGTCATTTCTGAATTATCAAACCAGGAAAGGGAGAATGTTGCAATGCTTAAGAGTAATCAGGGAAAACTTACCAAGTGACACCTGAGTAAAGAGCTAAAGGAGGCAGTCAGGCACCATCCACAGGTAAAAATACTCCTGCACAAAGAACAGCTGTGGATGGATGTTCAAGCACAAAAAGGGGCGGGACTGTGGTGAGGAGAATAGGAGCAGCTAAGTTCTTGGAGGGTTACTTTAAATTACTTCATTTTTATTCTGGGTGAAAAGGAAAGGCACTGGAGGCTGTTTGCAAGGAGGGAAGGACCTGTAACATTTAACCTGGCTGGCTGATTGGAGATGGGGGGAACCAAGAAGCAGGAGCCCATTTATGAAGTATTTGTAGTAATACAAGTGAAAGCTGATAGTAGGTAACTTCAGCGGAGAAAATAGCAGTCATGATGCAGAGCACTTACTCCAACTCGGAATGTACTCTGGAAGTAAGGACACACAGATTGTGCCAACAACTTGGAAGTGGAGTAAGAGTGGGAAGAATGACTCGACAGCTCTTTGTCAAAGCACCTGGAAGGATGGAATAATGAAGGTGGAAGACTGTAGGCGGTACGGTTTAAATGAGAAGTGGGAGAGCTACTTATATCTGACATGCTTGTTAGATAGGAATACACAAATATTCAGATAGATCTGAAGTGAAACATCTAGACTAAAGATTTAACAATTTGCAATGTATAGAGTTAAATTGCTCTTATAAAATATTATATAAAATAGCTTACTTCTCATATATAGTTTTCCAATTTAAAAAGCTAAAATTTTCTCTTAACTGTCTAGTAAACTTTATTCATTATTTAATACACATGTTAAATGAGAGACAGGAAATCAACTATAGAGACAGAAATACATAAAACCCAAGAAAAAGTATTAAGGTATGGATAGGGAAAGTATATAAAGCATCAAAACAAAGTTATTGTGAGTTTCTGGTTACAAAATGGAACATTGACATCATGGTATATGCTGTTTAAAAAAGGTCCTTAATGCATAGCTGATGCTGCCTAGATCCAAAAGTAAAACCCACTGGATGGACAGGTCTCTTTAAGTCATATTCTGGCCAGCAGACAAGTGACTCTTCCAAGTAGATGGACCTATTCTCTGTCCCTCACTCCAACATATGATGCACACAATACTACATTAATCTGCCTATGTCCATGAGTAACAAGAAAAGAAACTGCTTGTTAAAAGAACACTGGCTCCTCACTTGGGTCCAGAAGGTAACTAAAAAGAATCAGTAGAAAACCCTAGCATCTCTGTCTTCATTTTGTACCTGCCTCTTTCTTTCAGTCTGTACACATATCAATCATTTAAAGCCTGTCTAAAACTGATAACTGATAAAAAGTGAATTTGTTATATGTTTCTCTAAGCAGCCTCATTCCCTTCCAAGGCTGAAAGCTCACAGAGTAATTAAAGTATTTTACCATCAATGTATATGAAGTCCTGTTCCACCTCAGTCTGCCCTCGCTGTCCTAAACCTATAGACTAAACCTAGGACTATACGAACAGTGAAGCCTTACAGGTCACCCTAGGATAAAAACAGAGGCTGCTTCTTACTAGCAATAGGAAGTATCTGCTCAAATGATAAGGACTTCTCCAGAGTCCCTTACAGAAATGGAACAGACACATATAACCCACTAGAGTAGTTTGACCAAGAATACTGCTCTTACAGAGGTCCTGAGTTCAGTAACCAGCACTCACATTGGGCAGGTCACAACCACCTCTAACTCCAGCTCCAGGGGATTTGATCCTCTTTTCTTGCATCTAAAGGTACCTACACACATGCATAAATTTAAAAAATCATTTTTAAAAATAAAATAAAATTTTATTCATCAGAGTTCCTCATCTAAAGCACAAAACATAGAGAAATGAATCGAGAACATTTTTAAATTCTCAAAGTGATTATCTATAACTAGTAATATTTTAGAGACATAGGGAGAATTTAAGTTCATACACCAAGTAACAGAAATCCTAGCAGCACCAGGGAACTTATTAAGAAAAAACTTTCAGACTGCCACCCAGATACCCAGAATCAGAAATTCAGAAGTGGGGCCCAGCGTTTTGTGTATTAACAGGCTATCTAGATGATACTATGATACATGGCCAACTTGGAGAGTTCTAGCTTAGAGCACTAAAGGCTCGGTTTTCTCAAGGAGTCAAATCAAAAAGACTATTGGACTATATAATCCTTGAACACTGGAATCTTATTTTCCACCTTCTCTTGTCTCATATATTCGACATTTAACACATGGAGTTTTTGAGTAGTTAAGAAAAATCAGATGTTCCCACTTCCTGAGTTGCCCTACTGCTCACCATTATATGATAACAAATCATCAGTTTAATCTTTACCTTCCTTCGTTGTCACCCATATTATATATAAAGATGTTTTCCACTCAGAATATCATGTCATATGTTTTAGTATTAAATCTGTGGATGCCATGTCAAATCAAGTTTGGGGAAAAAGTTTCATATACCATGCCAACATTAGTCCCATACCCAGCACACCTCTTTTCAGAAGGAGAGAGAACCTGAGCTGAAATAACTATTCTATTTCAATGATTTGGGATATTTATTTAAATGATTAGTTAGGGATAGGAAATTACCTTTATTTTTACAATTGTTTTGGGGAATTAAACATCATCAAAACTACCAATGCCTGCCTTAAGTATTGGCAATAGTGTCCTTTTCTTATTCCTTATTCTGAACATCGACTATGGCAGGGGGAAAGAAGAATCTTAACATTAGTGAGTGCTACTCAACTGTCCGATGGCACGGCAGGCAGCCTAGCATCTTGTCTTCTACTGTCTTATCAGTTCAATACTACATTTCTCAGAAACTAATGTCAGCATGTACACAATAGTTGCCTCATTCATGTAATGTGGCAATTTTCTGGCCAGCACTTATCTTTCAGATTATACTCCATCCCATACAGAGAGAATGTCTGTAGAAAATCAAGATTAGAATTTGTTGAAACTTTGTCCCAAGCTGAAAACTATTTTAACTTGAATTATAATCTTATTTTACAAGATTTCTGAGGTAGAAGCAACATACAGATTATATAGGGTCAAGGGGAAGGCAGAACAGAATACACAGAAAGAACATGGGTTTGAGAATAAAGGACTTAATAAGATCAAGTATTTTTCAAAAACTTCTAAAATTACCTTTTTAATGTATGTGCACAAATGGGTTTTGAGGATATGTACACTGTCAAAGAACACTTTTCAGGAATTGGTTTTCTCCTTCCACCATGTAATTCCTGAGGAATGAATTCATGTTACGTGGCCGGGCAGCAAGTGCTATCTAACCAGCCTTGAGCTGAAGTCTTAATTCAAGCTCACTTTATAAGACAGGACATGGTCTCTGTTCTGCTCTGTTTGGCTCAGCACCACACCAGGGTGGCCTGGCCCCATTCATGCCACAGTACTATTATACTATCTTATATTGTTGATATCTAAACTATATTATAACAAAAGTCCTTGAGAATAAGCTTATATTTACACACACATTCAATATTCAATATACACAAGAATTATCTTAATATATCAGATTAACTTCCATTTTTTCATATAACCAGATTAACTTTATCAAATAACAAACATGATCTTGCCCAGTTCCATTTTAGAATATTATAAAGGCAACTTGCTCTAAAGAAAATTCCCTGCTAGCACTTTAAAAACCATTTTCACTATTAGGACTCTGGATCATAGCTCCCCAAACCTTTATTAAGTTATAGGTTGTCTAATTTGATCATGGGGTGAGCTTACCACCTAAAACTGTACTTCAGTGTTTATCTGCATGCCTCGTCATGTGTCAACTCCTGGAGAAGAAGAGCCATATCACACTCGAGGTTAGTTTCTTTGTTTTCATGGTGCTCGAGGTTAAACTTAGGGCTCTGCAGTTGCTAGGCAAGTGCTCTGCCCCTGAGCCTTGTTCAGTTTTTTTTTTACTATTTATATTATCATTGTGTGTGTGTGTGTGTGTGTGTGTGTGTGAACGTCATACGTGTATCAGTGGTCATGGTGCCAGAAACAAATATAGGATTTTTAAAAATTTATTTTTTTTATTTCATGTGCACTGGTGTTTTGCCTGTATTTGTGTCTGTAGGAGGGTGTAACTCCTGGAAACAGAGTTACAGACAGTTTTGAGCTGCCATGTGGTTCCTGGGAATTGAACCTAGGTCCTCTGGAAACACTACCAGTGCTATTAACCACTGAACCATCTTTCCAAGGCCAGCCTTATTCAGTTTTATAATCACTGCATACTATAGTTGCACATAAATTTTTTAATCAACATTTATTTATTGTGTACAATGATAAATTTCTGTGCTCTCCAAAATATCAGTTTCCAATTGATAATATAATCAATAATGTTTATATCTCTGTTTATAAATAATTTAGTGTGGGGTGGGTCATGAAAACCTTTCAGGTATGACAATTCAAGAGATTATAGAAAAAAGTTCTGAGTTCCTAATTTAAATGTAATTTTATGTCACATGAAGCCAAATCTGAATTATTTTCTAAAAGAACAGAAAAAAACTTGTTATGGGAATGTAAAGAGGGCACTCAGTCTGGAAAGTCACCTTAAGACCACAGGTGATAAGACAAGACGACTAACCAGAAAGACAAGTGAGCATGGATTACTGACAGCCCTGTGGAGCCACCACACTGCCACAGACAGCCTACATCTGACTGCTCACTACATACAAAACATCTTGTTGTTTGTTTTGTGAAGTTAGGAATATAACTCAACCTTGCCTATACAATAAATTTAATTCCAGTCTGGAAAATGAGTCAGAAACAAAGCAAAACATAATAAAAAAGAGGTGTGTACATGAGTGTGTATGTGTGTGTGTGTACATGAGTATGTATGTGTGTGTACATGAGTATGTGTATATATGTGTGTGTGTGCACACAAACCATCTATCCTAACCATGTCCAGTAAAAGCACACGGAAGCATTCACACTCTAGCAGCAAAGAGGATGAGGTCCCAAGTCTTTGTTATAAACACCTATTATCTTTACAAACCAAAACGCAAAAGCAGGCTCCTTGTAGAAACGGCTGATTTCAGTGGCAGAGCAAGCAAAGCACAAGATGAATCAGGAACAATTTATTCTGCCAGAAAGGAAATGGGAACACGATCAAGGGGCATAGCAGCCAGTTTAAAGATGTTCCCCCTGACTAAACTGCGGACATCTGAAATAGCACAATAAGTGAGATAGTAACAACTCACAACCTCTTACATAAAGTCAACACCATTTCATCTCTACTTTTAGCTTAATAAAAAGCGAGAGAAGAGAAGCAGTTTTCAATAAAACATCAACTTGTACATGCAGAGAGAAATGGAAATAAATAATAATTGCTAATCATAAAAGTGGTTAATTTAGGTAGGAGTCATCAATGACACTAAGGTCAGCAAGTGAAGGTTTGATAAGAACTAAGATAATGGCACGATTTTGGAGTTTATTTCCACAATTATATCTTGTTACATTCATTGCTAGTGACATGGTTTGGTACTGAGGGCCTCTGGATGAAATTCACTAAGAAGGGCATGGCATCTTTTCTTGATATTCCTGCCAGGAAAGTATCACTTGCCTGGGAGACATGAAGAAATAGTTCATAGTTCTATGATGAGGATTATGCTAGAAAATATAGGCTTACAAATAGCATAAAATATCTCGGAGTAACTCTAACCAAACAAATGGAAGACTTG
>LOJH01042999.1:1054-14082 GCA_001685095.1 Ellobius talpinus
AGCATGGGGACCTTGGGAGAGGGTTGAAGGGGAGGGGAGAGACAGGGAGGGGAGAGACAGGGAGGGGAGCAGAGAAAAATAAAAATCAATAAAAAAGTCATCTTGAATTTTGCATGCAAATGGATGGAATTGGAAAACATTATCCTGAGTGAAGTAACCCAGATTCAAAAAAATGAATATGGTGTGTACTCAATCATAAGTGAATACTAGCTATAAACAAAGGACACTGAGCCTGTAGTTTATGATCCTAGAAAAACTATATAATAAGGTGAATCAAAAGAAAAATATATGTAGATCCACCTAGAAATTGGAAACAGAGAAGATCGCCTGTCAAAATTGGGAGCATTGGGTGGAGGGTGAAGGGAGGTGGAAGGGGAAGAGGAGGGAAGAAGGGGGGATGAGGAGAACTTGAGGGAATATGATAGTCGAGAAGGAAGAAGGACAGAGATAAGATCAAAGAGAGAGATATTTTGATTGAGGAGCCACTATAGAGTTAGCAGAAACCTGGCTCTAGAGAAATTCCTAGGGATCCACAAAGCAGAGTCCTGCTAAGACCCTAAGCAATAGAGGAAAGGAGGCCTCGATCTTGATTTGCCCTGTAGTCACACTGATGAATATCTTAAATATCACCATAGAACCTTCATCCATCAACTGATAGAAACAGAGGCAATACCCACATCGGAGCACTGGAGGGAGCTGCCAAAGTCCAGTTGAAGAGTGGGAGGAATGAGAATATGAGCAAAGAGGTCAAGACCAGGATGGGTTCACCCACCGAAACATTCTATTTGAGCTAATGGGAGCCCACCAACTCCAGGAGGACTGGGAAGAAACAAGAATAGGACCAAACTAGTCCCTATGAATACGGCTGATAATTGTATGGCTGGGGCAGAATGAGGAGCCACTGGCAGTGGCACCAGGATTTATCCCTACTGCATGTACTGACTTTTGGGGAACCTATTCTCTTTGGGTTTATACCTAGTTCTGCCTAGATATAGTAGGGAGGGCCTTGGACCTTCCATAAAGCAATCCTCTCTGAGGATTGGAGGGGAGTGGGGTGAGAGGGTGTATATAGGAAATGGGAGGAGGAGAGGGAGTGGGAACTTGGATTGGTAATTTTTAAAAATCTAATAAATTAAAAAAAATATACTGGCCCATTGGGCATCGTCTCATGCATTATAAATGTAGATGAAAAGTATGTGTGGATCCCTTTGCTGCTGGATTTGCTCTCAGAGGGATTGTGGGTGACTACTCTTTCTGAGAGTTTATCCCCAATAAAGAATCCTTTGTTATACTCATTTCAGGTGATCATGCAATTCTTTTGTATGCCTACAAATTGGTGCCCACCTGGCCAGAGTCCACACTATTGCTTCTCCCAACCCCCACAGCTAAACTACCCCTCTGCAGCTGAACTAACCCTCTGGCCTACAGCTGCACATAATTTGGCTGGACCACCACACAGAGGTGACTTGACAGTTTCCCAGTGCCCATGCCCCTGGGTGGCTTGGTCTTGCTTGTTAAGCTGTTTATTTACTGCCGCCTGCAGATTTTTGCTGAAACTTCTCCATTATTTCTCTGGCTACTGCCAGGCCTGCTGGGGAGCAGAGGCTGCTCAGTCTTGCATTCCCTGAATGCCTGGTCAGAGCTCTGGCCAGTAACCTCATGTACAGCTCACGACTGCCTACAAGCTCTGGGTTCCTTGATATTCTGCCCAACTCAAACATTTTCCATATACAGATGTGCTGTTCTTAAGAAATCAACTAAATTTGTTACTAATTAAGTCTCAGGTAAATCAGGTACTGATCTAAGACCTACCTTACTGCTGCAACTGCAACACCTGCTGGCCAATAAAGATTATTACACTTACAAAAAATTCCGGAAATTATAACAGAGGTAAGTTATTTTGATTAATAAAAAATATATTTGAAAATTGTAAACCAACCTTAATATAATTTCAGGCAATATCACCATCCAGGAATTTAACAACCTTTTCTTCTACTATGGGCAGAATTCTGTAAGAGCTACATGAGCTACCTTGTAAATATATTTCTGTGATCATGCAGCCATTAGCTTTGTTCTTCATATTATATCCTTAAAGAAATGACTTGGTAACAGAGTCAAGAATAAGAATCTTTTAGGAAGAATATAGTCTTTAGTTGAAAGGATTCATAATATTGACGATGATAACCTTAATTTGACAGGCAAAATTCAATCCATGAAATAGGCCATAAAATCGTACAAAAGGGTACTGAGAGATTATCTTAAATGATTCGTACTGTTGAAATTGACAATCAAAATCTGTTAAAAAGATATGATAAGCTAGCAGAGAGAACATCTCTCCAGGAAGAGAATCTACATGTCATCCAAGTAATATCTAAGGATGAGAAGATATCATTAGTTGAAAAAAATTTAAAACCTTGGAATAACATTGCAGAATGAGAACCAAAATTTAATTGATTTGATGAAATCATTAGAAATATTCACAGATCAAGAGATTCACCCTTTACAAAGGACAATGATAAAAAAGATTTGACTCGATAGAGGAACTCGTCAGAACTGATAAGCAGAGGTACAGGCAAAAAATTTAGTGTCGCTAGTACCTCTTAGCATCAGAGATGATTTACCAAGAGTTTTAGCTTCTTATCTTGTTATCACCTCCAAACAGCCAGCAAATACTCAATACCCAAATGGATACAAAAAATGTAAATGGAAACCTATAGGCATAAAAGATGTAAAAGAAATTAAGCAATCAGTAATATCTCATGGCATGCATTCACCATTTGTTAGGGAGATGTTAAATATATGGGTCTCAAGCAATAGGGTTACTCCACATGATTGGCATCAATTAATCTCAGTGGTGTGAGAAGATGGGCCACAATGACAGTGGACATACTATTGGAGAGATGAGGCTAAAGCAAAGTAGAATCAAAGGATTTGAGGCTTCCCAAGATCAAATTTTTGGTGAAAGCCATTATGCTGATCTGCAAAGCCAAAATATTTACAATGATCACATCTTGCCCCTATGTCATACAGTAGCCTTAAATGCTTGGTACAGTATTCAAGAATCAGGAAGAATTGAATCATATACTAAGATCATACAAGGTCCAAGCAATCCCGTTTCTGGGCAGTGGTGACACATAACTTTAATCCCAACACTTGGGAGGCAGAGGCAGGTGGACCTCTGTGAGTTTGAGGCCATCCTGGTCTACAATAGTTAGTTCCAGGACAGGCATCAAAACTACATTACAAAATGTTGTCTCCCCCCAATAAAAACAAAACAAAAAATCCCAAGAGAACCCTTTAGTGATTTTTTTTCAAAGTTTAACTTTAAATCTGTATAAATAGGGGTAACAGATCCAGAAGCTAGAGGAGTAATTATTGAATCTCTGGCTTTTGAAAATGACAGCTTAGAATGCAAAAAGGTACTTGGGCCTTTAAAGTTCAGAAAAACACCAATGGGTGAATGTATCCTGCTTATAATTAATGTTGAGGCATTTGACTATCATACTGATGTTTGGGTAGGAGAAGCAATTTCCAAAAGTATGAAGGGACATCAAAATACCAAATGTTTTAATTTTGGTAGAATAGGATATCTGAGAAGGGATTGTAGACAAAGCATTCCTAGAAATAAAGTTTCCTCTAGGAATGACAAAAATATATGGTCTCAATATTCTGAATTATGTAGAAGATGCATCAAAAACCAATATTGGACCA
Source organism: Ellobius talpinus (assembly GCA_001685095.1). Taxonomy (NCBI): domain Eukaryota; kingdom Metazoa; phylum Chordata; class Mammalia; order Rodentia; family Cricetidae; genus Ellobius; species Ellobius talpinus. The sequence goes on from LOJH01042999.1 coordinate 4,766, forward strand.
AAAAATGTAGATCAACAAGAGACAAACAAGAGAACCTGCAGCCATCAGGAAATTCCTTAGTGGGGGGGACCTCTCACAGGCTCCCAAGCCAAATGTGTTTGAGCCATTCCAAGTCACTGTGGATGATGCATCTCCCCAGGAAAATTAAAAAAAGTCCATTGCCTGCTGTAAAAAAAACAACAAAAAACAAAAAAAACATACTGCTCTGGATGTTAGAGTAAACATGAAGGATGAATCAAAAATTCCATTAGGAAACCTATATTTTGGCAGGCTTCTATAAATGGTCAAAGACCAAAGCTGAGAGTACAAATAAATAACATTGTAACTGAAGGATTAGTGCACACGGGGTGTATGTTACTATTATTACTCCAGATATTGGCATAAGAATTAGCCCCTTCAGGAGGTATATGTTCAATTTCTAGGAATTAGAACACTATCTAAAGTAAAACAAAGCAGGAAAAGGTTTAAATACAAAGGTCCAGAAAGACAAAGAGGAAGGCTGAGCCCATACTTGGCTAATTCAGCAGTTAATCTATGGGGCTGTGATCTCTTGCAGCAATGGAATACCAAAATTAACATTCCTGAAATTTCAGAAATGGAACATAAATCAACTCATGTTTCTGGGAAGAATAGTATAAGGTACTATTAAAAACAAAACAGTCAACAATTATTCAGGTTGTACAAAATCAGCAGTACCAATGGCCCTACTTTTAAAATGGTTAACTATGGAAACAATATGGGTTAAACAATGGCCTTTAACAATAGAGAAACTGAAGGCTTTAGAATAGTTGGCACAGGAACAACTTGAAGTTCAGCATATTGAAGAATTACCCAGTCCTTGGAATTCTCCTGCATTTGTTTGCTGTTAAAAAGAAATCCAGAAAATGGAGAATAGTAACAGATATAAGAGGTGTTAATAAAGTTATTCAATTAATGGGCCCTCTAAACACTGGAATTCTTTTGCCTTCTCTATTACCTAAAAGATGACCTCTTATATTGATCTAAAAGATTGTTTCTTCACTATACCTTTACAAGAAAGAGACAGAAAAATTTGCTTTCACAGTACATATAAAAATTCTTAGCTTACTAAGAGATTACCATTATATGGATGACAATTTGCTATCTGATTCAAATGTAGATACTTTGTAAAGAATGTCTGAAGAAGTAAAGAAAGGTTTGCCTAGTTGGGGATTACAAATTATGAAGAAAATATTCTCTCAATTATCTAGGTTATAAAACATGTTTACAGAAAATTAGAATACAAAAGTCACAAATCAGGAGAGATTGATTGAGGACTCTTAATGACTTTCAAAGGTTGTTAGGAAACATTTCCAATACATGCCTCACTTCTGGGATAATATCTGATGTAGTAATTTATTTAAACAAAACCTTGGATGGTGACAAACACTTAAATAGGGAATTAACAGCTGAAGCTGAAAAAGAATTAACTTTGATTAAATAGAAATTACACAAGGCACATGTAGATTATGTGGATTCAAATCTTAACTGCATTCTGATTATATTACTCTCCAAATATTCCCCTACAGGAATTTTAATGCAGAGGAAAGATATTATCTTAGAATGTATATTTTACCACATAAACCGATTAAAAAAATAAAATCTTATGTGGAAAAGGTCTCTGAATTAATTATAAAAAGGAAAATTGAGACTTTATCAATCAGCAGGAATAGACCCAGCAGAAATTATAGTACATTTTCCTAATGGGGAAATTAAAAAAAAATATGGGAAGACAATGACAAACCTTAGTAAAGAGTGCTACTTGGATCTTTTCTTGCGTTGTACATGACACATCAATAACTGGAGCCCCTAAACTCTATACTGATGCAAATGAATCAGAAGAGGCAGAATACAAATCAGAATATTTAAGTAAAGTGAGACAAAGCCCTTAAAATTCTTTCCAAAAGTCAGAATTATATGCTATTCTCATGGTACTAAGGGAATTTAAAGAACCTCTCAATATAGTTACTGATTTGCAATATGCAGAAAGAGTTGTTTTGCATAATGAAACAGCTGGATTTATACCAGATGATACAGAATTGACTTTATTATTTATTCAGGTTTAAGTTATAATTAGGAATGGGCTTTTTTGCATAACATAATTCAATTCCATATGGGCCTGCCAGATCCTCTAGCACAAAGTATTCTGAAAATTGATTGATTATTGGTTGGAAATGTATATAAGGCCTCAGAATTTCGTGAAAACATAATATCACTAGCAAAGGTTAAAAAAAGGAGTCTCTATTACAAGAAAACAAGCCAAGAATATTATAAGGAGATCTCCTACTTGTTCTTTATATAACCAAACACTACTATGTGCAAGAAGTAGCCCAAAAGGTACTCGAATGAAATCTGACAGACAAATATGTTACACTTAGTAGAATTTGAAAAATTAAAATATGTACACCACACCATTGACAGTATTCAGGTTTTCAACGAACAACTGCTTTGAGTTCAGAAAAGGTTGATTTAGTAATCACATATTTACTAGACATTATGGCCATCATTGGTATTCTCACACAAATAAAGACAGACAATGGTACAGCATTTGTCGCTAAGAAATTGAAACAGATTTTTGTTTATTATAAAGCATATTACATGTATGCCACACAATCCTACAGGCCAGGCAGTTATAGAAAGATCAAAACAAACTGTAAAGTATATGTTAAACAAACAGAAAGGGATGAAAAGTAACCCCCAAAATAGATTGTATAATGTTTTATTATCCTGGAATTTTCTTAATGGTAATGAGAAAGGAACAACAGCAGCAGAGAGATATTGGATAATAGAATAAACTTCTGACTTAAATCAGTTGGTGTATTTTAAGGATGTGTTGCATTCACAATGGAAACCAAGAGATGTACTACATTTGGGAAGGTGTTTGACTCTTGTTTTCACAGGAGAAGTAAAGCTATGGCTACCTTCAAAATTCATAAAGATTTTGTTTGCAAAAGAGAAAATTCTTGATAAAGAAAATTGACAGATCATCCACACAGGTGACAATCCTACATGTGGTAGGGAAACCTCATAAGTGTTGGGGCAGGTTTCTGCTCTTGTCTTTGCAGATAAATACCCCTCTTCAAAAAGTCAAGAGATCTTGGACATCTAGATGCCTAAAGAAGAAAATATAGCCTTCCAGAAAGAATAACCAAGCAAAGAGAAATCTAACTTATGACACCAATATCTTCTGCAGGGTAAGATATCAATTTACTAAACATACATATAATATAGTCATCAATTATTAAAATTTAAAGCTGGCTTTGGATTTTGACAATGGCTAACCTTCTCTAAATCCAAGCATATTGTTAAAAGAAAAATTCAGAGTTTCTGTCTCATATCAGGAACCACTCTATATGGGACAGAAAGAAGATAAAATTTAGAGACTACTATTCTCAAAATTCTGCTTTCAAAAAATTTAATTATCCCCATACCTTTTTTGTCTCTATGGTACGTTATTGAATATATGTCTATATGAATAATGTTTACATTTTCCACATGAACAATAAATTTACCTGCAGTAACCTTTGAAGTTTCCAGGAAGAAGATGGGGCCCCACAACAATGATTCCACTTGGCTGATATGATGTCATTATGTTGATAGCACCACTTTAAGATCAGTTTTGGATTACAAACTGCTCAGGATGATTTCAACTTGGCTATCTGACATGGTGTACCTTCTTACTGTGTCCTGGCCAAAACTTAAAAGAAGAACTTCAGAAAAACCCTACCAGCTACTCAGAGACTATTTTCAATTATACCAGACAATAATCTTGAAACTTAACCATAATTTTAGTGCTCACAGGATCCCATATAAATAACATCACCCCAATGACAACAGGAAGTAATTCTAGCAAACAATGTTCCCTCTCCCAACAAAGTTTGTCCTCAGGGTTAGGGACATGTATTAGGGGTTGGTTATAGGTGGTATAGGGTTGGGGTTTGAATCAAAGTAAGCTCAGGGATCTCTTTTTTTAAAAACAAGGGGTGGAATGGAGGGGATGGGATAATTGATAGATAATCACTTGTGAGTTATTATAGATAATTTAATTTGGCATAGAATCTTGTATATTGACACAAATTCAAATTATATTTGTTATATTAAATATGTTCCTATTTCTGTTTATAATATTTGTGCACTTATGCAAAGTTACTTTGTCATATTGTATGCATGACTGTTTCTACCTCTGTTTAAGATATTTTGCATGTTGATGAAATTTTAGGATTTATTTATCATATTGCACTATACATTTATACCTTTGACAAAGATAGTTATATATTGTTTACATTTTGGATCATTGGCCTTATTTGCTGCACATTTGTTTAAAGATTGTTTAATATTTTAATTAATCATCTATGTTTGTTATACTTATAGCTATACTAATCAGGTTTTATAGCTGCATAAAGATTGTATTCTGCAAAGATAGGTAATCTTTAAACATTTCAAAGAACTGTAGAATATGGCATTTAGATAACTTAGGTTTCTGTTGATGTGAGACATAATTGCTCCTGGCAGCACCAATCTCTTTCAGAGAAAATGCTGGGCACTGAAGACACTCTACTTGGAGCCTGTTTACTTCTTGGAAAAACTGGCCCTTGGGCAAAGAACTGCTCCTCCTCAACCACTGGCAAAATGCACAGTGTCCAGACTGGAAAAGCAGGATACAAGCAAAAAGATTGTCAAACCTTGTCAAGACAGGGTAAGACTGTTTTTCAAATTTTTCTGCCTCTGAAAATGATCTGTCAGATACTCTAGGCCTTAGCCAAATTAGGTTACCTCAACATTGCAAATGAGAGTTTGGGTGATAGCCCAGGTAGTCAGTTGTCTCTGTTACTTCTTGTAGCTTTGGAAGTTGCTTGATTGTACTTCCTGTTCACTCAAATAATATTATTTTTCTTCTCATGTCTTTAATGGGATTGAAGTCTAGATAGTCATAGTCATGACTTAGCCAAGCTATTTTTAGACTTAGACTCCTTAGGATAGGATATCTATTGAAACATATAGCATATGTTTCTTGTTTATTCTTGTTGTAATTCTAATTTTTATGTATGTTTTTGCCTCTTCTTTTCATGGACAGCACTTGATATTTCTTCTTATTGCATATAGTTTTGCATTAGGCTTAGAAGACTCTTATTTAGACAAAAAAGGGGAGTTAAAGGAACTCATTCAGTCAATAGCCTTTAAGATACCAGCCCACTTTGGGTGTGGTTTATAAACGCAGACAAAAAGCATTGGCAGCTGTATTTGGTTGTAGTTCCCAGTGCTCGCAGAGGACTGTGTATTGCTACTCTTTCTGTGAGTTTGTTCCTAGATAGATAAACTTTTGTTATACTCCATTACAGGTGATTGTGTAACTCTTTTGTATGCCTACCCTTCATAGTCTGGTGCCTACACTCAACTCTACATTATTATCTATGTAAAAATATTATATGGTGGTTCCATGATATAGCTTTTGATGGAACCATTTCCTTGTCTATCTTTAGTGTCTTGTCTGGACTAAATAGGTATTTGTTCATGTTTCCCCAAGAAGAGTCACACAATAATCATCTTAAACACCAAATGCTACAAACAAAATCTAGATTCTCTCATTAAAAATAAGAATTCATTTTTGTGGGATGCTTCTTTTTAAGAGTGAAATCCAGGTTTGAGGCCAGCCTTTTATAAAGAGCTAGTTCCAGGACAGGCTCTAAAGCTACAGAGAAAAAAACCCTGTCTTGAAAAACCAAAAATTAATAATAATAATAATGATAATAATAATAATAAATTAAATTGAAAAGAGTGAAAACAAGTATATTAGTTCTTATAAGTAATATGAACAGTGTGTGTACCCAAGCTGAGAATAATACTTATCATCATTGTACCAACAAAGAAAGAATACCAGGAAAGCACAGAACTACCTATAATACTTATCATCATTGTACCAACAAAGAAAGAATACCAGGAAAGCAAAGCATGCTCTGTCTTGATGTAGAAATGTAAACCCTGTTTCTACAGAGCATAAAAATCCCAACTCCCCACAGTGGGCTCTGGGGAAAACATAATCACAAAAAAATAAAAAGCACAAACAGTGGAAAGTGCTTTAGTACAAAAACCATGAGACATAACAGTCAAGAAATTGCCATATTCTAGAAGCCTTGGACTCTGGCAACTCAAGGAATCTGTGCAGTGTCTGAATGCAGGCAAATGGAAGAAAGTTCATTGAGTTTCAGAGACCACTCTCCTTTAATTGTTATACTGTGCAAGCTGCTTCATTTTATATAATTTAGTTTTCCCATCCACAATAAAGTGATCTAGCAGAATACAGTGGACACATGAGTTGAGTTATTAAAGTATTTAAGAATAATCTTGAATATTACATGTAAAAGCAAACTTTCTTTAAATCTATTCTCGAAAAGCTGCTTGGGTTTTTGATATAACATGATTTTTCCTTTAGTAAGTATCTCTTGTTCTCCTTTTACTTGACTGTATTTTAATTTTTACATTTATTCACTCATTTCATTTTGCATATACTGTACTTTAAATTTTATGAGTCTTTGCTTCACAATAAAATTGAGAGTACTATATACACCTACTCTGATAGCTGTACTCAGATATTAGCATATGCTGTTTCATTATACATTGATTTTAAAACAGAGAATGATCCACCTGCCTCACCTCTACCACTGCCCTAGCCTGAGCTGGGCTGAGTATAATGGAGATAATCAAATTCAGTAATTGTGACTGAGAAAGAGCACTGACTCCATCTTAAGTGTAAAAGGACTGTGTTTTCTAGACCTGGGAGTTGTAGACAGACTGTCTTGTCTGTCTTTTTATGTTTTAGATAAAGAAAAACATCATGGAGAAATCAGAATTAAGCAGATCTGAAATGAAGAAAGGCAGGAAAAATCCCCTGATTGTTTAGACTTGAGATACAGACCTCTTGCAGGAACTTCACTCTTTCAATCTAATATTCTTTTTTTTACTGTCTGAAAATAATAACTACTTTTTATTAGTAGCAATCAGTGAAAAAATAACTCAAGATGGCATATAAACTACTTGTGGAACAGGAGGATCAGTAGTAAGTATTGAGATAGAGCAATGATAGGGAAAGACACTTGAACAATTAACAGCTCAATCGTCTTGATCAAAGGAACTCCTTATGTATAACTCACATTAGTTTGGCTTTAGAATATGGTAAGGAAAAGGAAGATAGTGAGTGAAAAGAAGTTACAAAAGTCCTTAGTCCATAAAGAGTCTAAATACCAGGGTTAAGCTTTGCTTTGGTCAAAAGGATTAAATGACGAGATTCGCATTGTGTGCTGACTGCAGGGAATAGACAGTATTTATAGAGCAGCTATCAGGTGCCTGAACCACACTGACTTCCCTCTGTGCATCTGAATGCTTAGTTATCCACCAGTTCATGAGCTGGCTGCTGACACTATCGTTTTGTAGATAAAGAACCAGAATGTTTGAGAGTTCACAGGGTTGTCCAGATGTCCCAGTGTTTATCAGAACAATAGTAACTGGTCTTTAGATTTTAATGTTAAATCCTTAAAATATGTGCTAAATTATCATGCTATATGAATGGATTAAGAAAATATATAGCATCTACAGGAGTCACATGTGTAGTAAAAATGAAAGAAAGTGATTAGATATAAAATACCAAAAATAGAGACTGTGGGAGATTCTGTCTACATTCAAGGGACATTAACTTCAATGAATATTCCAATTCAATTTCTTCAATTTCTTTTTTAAAATTTTACACTGAAGCAGTAGTTCTTATGCCACATATGTACCAGGAATAATTATTTGAGAGCACATTCTGAGGATAGAAAGATCAGTTTCATGATAACTGCTGGTGAGGCTGAAAAGGAAAGATTTGAGACTGAGGAAGGAAGATTAGTAAACAATAAGAAAGAAAGTAATTCAAAGATACTATGTAAGGAGTACAAGTGTGACCCTTTCAGTTCTTAGTATATGAAATCGGTACTTTTGAGTTAGAATATTTTGAGGAAAAGTATATAACAGATATCTAAGACCCATTAAAATAGTGTTTAAAGATGGAAAAAATGATACCATATTTTGCTTGGAAGTTTCAGTTCTGGGTGACTTCACTAAAAGAACTGAAATACATAGCAGAGGAAAAGGGTAAGCAAAAGAAAATACATAGGTGTGGGACCATTCTGTTTCCAATTGAAAGTACTGACTTGTGTCAATTCTGTATTATGTTTATTAAGACTAAATTATTTTGGAATTTATTTTTAACATTTTATAGCTAGGAAAGCCCTAGCTTGACTTGCAAATGCAGTAGGAGTATGCTACATGCATTGATTTTGAGGATTTAGATGAATTCATCTGCTAGTTTTCAGAAGTTTCCATCAAGTTAAATTCATAATGATCTTTCAGCAGCAGAAAAATAACTATAAGAGTATTTTCCTTGTTGTCTTCCCTTCCTACTCACCCTAACTCCATGGTTCTCTTTCCAGACTGATCTCTGACTGCAAGAGAACTCACCTATAGTGTTAATTCATTATTACCCTCCCAGGAAGCCTACAATGTTACCTCCCTTCCCTCCTCTGTCTTGCCCTATAGCCTTTGCATCAGGAGGCAGATCTGCCTGGGATTTATAGTGGGTTTTTTTTTGTTTTTTGTTTTTGTTTTTTTTTCTATCACACAATGTTATAAGGCTCACACTACACACTGAGGGTCTCGGTCACAGAAACTATTTCAATATTAATCTGGAATATATCACAAGATGCTTCAAACCTAAGCATTGGAAGTAGTTTTTCAGTAGTTACCCATGGGAAGACATATGATTGGAGGGGCTAGGAGTTTGAATGTGTACTGGATTGTTATGTTTGGACACTTGTCCATGTATGTGCAGGGATAATGCTGACTATCATCTTAACTCAAAATGAGGATGATAAGCCTGTCTTTTCCAAAATTTGCCACAAACAAAAATGGGTATGTATGTGTGGAGTATTCTTCACGGTCCAACAACACATTACTTTGCCACAAATCTTTGACCAATGTGTGATGATAATATGAACAGGCAGGTTATGAGATGTGATTAAATGGAAACTATGGATCAACTCTTTATTAGACAAATGAATTAAAGAATGATACGGTAAGCCTAAATATCCTCATTTGCTGTATATACTAGAATGATTAAAACAATGAGATGGCATGATTGTTACCACAGCTGATATGTATATGTATATATGAGATGTTCAATAAATATTGCTTGTATTTGTACACATTTCTTTAAGTATCAAAATAACATTACTTAACTATGTCGTGTTTTCCTGTATTTTTATTAATCT
>LOJH01043000.1:0-14082 GCA_001685095.1 Ellobius talpinus
GCGGGAGCCGGGTGGGACGAAAGCAGGCCCCTGCTCTCCCCTTATCACTACATTATCCCAAGAGCACTGTACACTCTCTCAGTGGGCGGACCAAGGCGGATGAAGCTCCCCAGAGCCCCTGGAGGTAGGCGAGGTGCTCCTGCTACGTGAAGCCACAATTCCCATGACTGATGTCCTCCAGCAAGGACAGGCTCCTCACTGACTCTGCATTCCCTTTACCAGCAAGTCATCTTGGCTCTGTCCTTAGAATACAACTAGAACCAGACCACACCTTAGCCCACATTGCACCTGGCCTAAACTTTCAGCACCTGCTTAGACCAGAGCAGCCATTTCCTTATTAGCCTTTTTGCGTCCACCTCACTGGTTGCCTAGGTGATACTTGTAAAACACAAGTTAGACCACATCTCTCCATGGAGCCACCGAGTCCTTCCACAGTCAAGCTCTATAGTACTGGCTTCCACTCTGGACCCTCAATGAAGGAAGGGAAAGAGAGAGGGAGTAATGAAGGAAGCAGACATCTGCACAGCTCATGTGATGCTCCAAGCTCACTCAAACCAACACGGAGTCATTTAAGGTTTTATACAGCATGCTGGCACACTTACACACCGACTATGGGGTGCTGTCCTACTCTAGGGGAGCACCAGGGCCCATCTTACAAGCCAGAAAAGCCTTTCTCCAAAAAGGGTGACTCTCACTTGGCTGTGCATTTCCTCATCTCTCGCCTTCCTGTGCCCTGGTCAGTTGGGCTTCCCCACTCGAGACTTGGCTCTACCTGTTCTCTTGTCCAGGCATGCTAAGCCTGCCCCGGAGCCCCTGACTTCAGGTCCCTGCTCACAGGTCTCTTCAGAGACTGTGGCTTCCTGTACCTAAGCCATATATGGCCACCCACCCTTGCTGTGTTGGAGCCACCATACCCTGGATGTCTGTTTCCACACCCACTTCCTCCCCAAGTCTGAGACGGGGTTGTACCCCAGCCCCTAGAACAGAACTCTGGAACCCCCTTGAACAAGCTCAAATACCCTTGAACACAACTTCTGCACTAAGATGTCCTGTGATGTCACCATCTGAGCTCCTGAGCAGGCTATGACCTCAGAAGGACTTCCCCTACCACTCTAGCAGGTCCTTAAGCTACATCCTAGTGAGATGCTTCACAGAAGGAAGGAGGGGACCATGACTAAGGCCTGGAGAGTCCCATGGAGTACACAGGGCTTCATGAGTATAGCGGGTGTAAGGAAGGAGGATAGCCCCATCACTGTCACTGGGTAGTAGGCAAAGGCCTTGAGCTACCAATGCCAATGTGTCCTGAAACCTATTTCTTTAAGGCAATAATAAAAAAGCTTAATCAATTAAAATAATTATACTTTAAGGTTAAATAGTCCTGACAAGCAGGGTACAAGAGAGAAAGCACTATGGACAGGTAAGATCTAGGGTCGGTGATTTACAGTGTTTTGGGGTCTGTCAGACAACTAAGAAAAGGAAGGGGCGGTCCGAGTAGATGGCTCCATGGGGAAGTGCCTGCTGCACACGAAGACCAAGTTCAGCTCTCCAGAACCCACATAAAGCAGAGGAAGCAGCTCAAGTCTGGCTGTAACCCCAGCACATCTAAGGGGAGACAAAGACGGGAGAGTCCCCAGTTCATCGGCCAGTTAACCCGGCATACACAGTGGAACCAGAGGCCCCCTCAAACAAAGTGAAGGCAAGCACCAAGGTATCCGCCAACCTTCAAACACATGCTGCAGCACACACATGTCCACACTCACATACACAAACGTGTACACACAGGTTAGAAAATAAAATGTGGCTACGATAGTATCCTGACCCACAGAAGTGCTTACCTTGTGGAAGAAGTTGACCCCTTGGCTGAAAGAGAAAAAGAAAAAAAGTGGTTATTTAACCAGAAACTGTGTAACTTTCCTTGAGCCAAGATTGGCCTCAGGGATGTGGGGAGAATTAGCTCAGGGAAGGCCTAATGTCAAGCCAGTAGATGGTCTACTCTCATCCACCACCTTCCAGGGCTAAGCTAGGCTACTGTGTTCTGCTTTTATCAGATGCCAATGGTCAGGCACAGCTGTCAGCCCTCGAGGGCCCAAGTGGCTTCCTACTCTCCTCTGGGCCCCCTCTCCATTCAAGCACATAACTCTGGCTGACCCCACTTAGGTCCCACACTGTTGGAGAGTAGATTCAAACAGGAATTTGAGTTGGGGAGTGGGTGTGGACCCTGGGCCTGCTCCCCCAGTAACCTGCTGTGTGATCCTGGGTGGGCCACTTCCCGTCTCTGAACATCTTTAGCTCACAGGGCTAGCCATGGCATTCATTATTAACCCATCCCCACTTTTCAAGAAAGCAGCTGTCTGGGTCAGCGTTTTTTTAGAGATGTGGTATAGGAAGGGCATCCCACAGATTACCTCTGGGGGATTATATTTGCAACAGTTTGATTCCCATTTTGTTATAAAATTACAACTAAAAAGTAACATATGTGCTGAGACAGGCTCAGCACGCACTTTGCACAGGCCACCCAAGGATGATGAGCTCTGGCTGCTGGGCAGGGCAGGCTGGGGCATCCGGGGACCTGAATCTGCAGGAGAGCAGGGGGGCTGCAGCTGAATGGGGCTCTGACCAAAGCAAAGCCTCCTTTGGGAGTCTAAGGACAGAGACTGTCTTCATTTTAAACTGGACAACTGTATCTTCTCAGAAACACAAAGCTGGTAGGTAAAATTGGGGTCCTTCACCATGATAGGGGAGAAGAGTGGCTGCTCTTCAGGGTAGAGGAGACCCTAATGTGTCCTCTGGCTCAGAATTATGGCCTACCCGCCGTGACGTTCTGAAGAAGTTTTATAATGCTGCCATGTCTCAATCTCCTCATCTGTAAAATGTGTCAGTGAGAGTCCCATGGTCTGTGGTGAGAATCGATTGCATTATTACATGCAAAACATCAGGGGTACTGTGGGCCTGGGTCCATCACATTTTGGCTCTCCCTGTTGCTTAAGTCTGTGTTTGACTCTGCACACACTCCCTCTCAGTGCCTGTGTTCACAGTCTTCCAGGCAGCTATGTCTCCCCTGATCTTAGACTTTGATGCTGAGCCACACAACAGTGAGTTCCCATGAGCACCTTGCACACACCTGGTGCCGGGCCTCTGAAAGGATAACTGGGACTTCACTAATGTCTACCTCGAGTGGAGCAGGGGTCCCTCCTGGGTGACTCTCTCAAGGCACTCTGGGAACAACCCGGCAAAAATAACCGAGAGCTCAAGTCCTCAGACAGGGACTTGAGGCTTGGCTGCTGTTTCAGAGATGAGTCCTTCCAGTTGGTCCAGATGGGACAGAAACTGTGGGACATAGCCTGAGGGGTACCGAAGGGATGGGATGGGTGAGCAACGCCGTCCCTCCTAAGCAGACACACGGCTGCAGAATGGCAGCTCTGGATGGTGCTTGTGTTCAGGCTGTGGTTCATGAGGCATTTTTTAACAGCAAAGTGAATAGGATATAAAAGAGAAAACCTCTGAGTTTCAAATGGATATAAAGGGGTGTGCTGAGTAGAGATAAAATGTTATATCTATAAACATTATGGAAAACCAGCACAAAACAGCCTCCTCCAGCAGAGGGAAGAAGATGTGTACTGGTGGGTCCCAGAATGTAGCAGACCTGCTCTTACACGGCAGTGCACTTGAGCCTCATTGCTACCCTCCAAATCTGTGCCCGATTAGCAGTATGCCCTCGAACAAGTCAAAAGAACTGCATGCCCCCTGCCAGTTTCCTTTACTGTGACTGTGGCCCAAATACAACACTGAAGCAACCTCAGATGGGGGGAGGGAGTCTGGTGGGGGCTGGGATGATGAGTCTGAAACAAGGGTCTGGAGCCTGTTTGCTGGCTTCAGGGCCAGAGGCCTTGCATGGCCATAACCACACATACACACGTGCACACCGAAGGGAAAGATGCCTGGCCTGGAATTCACACCTTCCCCTGTGGAGTTTAAGGTCATGCACCTTGCTGCTGTGAGGGGCCTCTCCTGGGAGGAGCTTATATATGATGCTGGCTGTAGGAGCTGCCTTTATTAAGCATTGTATATCCAGGCACTTGCCTAATATCTTATATGGAAATTCTGCTGTCTCTCCCACTGTCATTCCTCTTGGCGATAGTTGGGAGAACTAACTGGGAAATATGGTAACATGGAACCTGCACACATGTAAGGGACATGGAAGGCTGCAGGTTGCTCAGGCATTTCCTCTCTGAGGCTGCCAGGAAGAGTCCCTGAGGTCTCCCTTGCCACCCTGGCAGTTCCCTGTTTCCTACCACCTTAGTAGCAGCCCCATGAGAACATGAGACCCAAGGCAGTGAGGGAAGAAGGTTGAGGAGCGACTCTCCTAGACTCCAGCATGGTGAAGCTGTTCCATCAATCCCAGGACTACCCTCTGGTCTTCTTGTCACTGGAAGTTACATACGCTTAAGATGCCAGTGGCCATTCTGTGAGAAGGACCGCCTGGAGAGAAAGAAGAGATCCCACCCACCTTTCTTCTGTTTGATCCGGAGGAGGTAGAGGGCTGCCATCAGCAGGACTACTAGCAAGGCGCACACCACACCCACCGCGATGAAGATGTTCTGTCTGGGAGAGTCACTACCTGAGGACAAGCAAGAGGGACTTCATGTATGCAACTCAGAAACAGAAAACATGAAAGCCCACCTCTTTCTCACCTGTCCTCCGTAGCTGTGGGCATCTGGCTGGCTCTCCTCAGATGTCTAGGCTTCCCTACCCACCCATGCAGGTCTCTCATGAGCACTGCAGAACACACACTGTTGGCAGTCACAGAGAAAGCAGCTACAGGTCACCAGCGGAAACCACACTCCGAACCCTGAGGGATGCAAACCAATCCCTTCTCATCTGCCACGGCAGCAGGACAGATGCCCTGGAACCCAAGCCGGCAACTGTCTGAGAGTGGAGGATGGGCTGCTGGCATGGCTCTGCAGAGAGTTCAGGGCTCCACACTCTCTGTGCCCAGGACCTAATCTGCAGTATGTGTGTCTGTGGCAGGAACTTACAGCACGGGCCAGGCAGGTCCTAGACCATAGAATGGTACTGTCAAGAGCAGGGCTCCGTGACACAGAAATGTGAACTCAAATAAGGGCCCCAACTAGTCTTCACCTGCACTGGTGGAACTGTGTTCCCCTGCTCTTTCCTCGATTACTGGGGCAAGTACTAATGTCTACCTCATTCCACAGCACCAAGGATGACCTGGCAAAGCACCTGCCCGACCTTTCATCCTCTCTCAAGGTTTTTATTGATTCCCTGCTATGCTTTGTGTGCTCCGAAGCTACAGGGTTAAGGAAGACAGCCATGGCCCTTACCAACTGAGGGACAAAATCCCTTTCAGCATGTCCACAATAGCAGAGGCTCAGAGAGAGACACCAACTTGTCCAAGATCACACAGCAAGTTGGTGATAGAGCCAGTGTGGACAACAACATTTCCTACCTGCAAGTTCTATGCATCCTATAAGAATCTCAAAGGTCTCAAACAACACAGGTCTGAGGGTTTCCTGAGTCATCTCTGAAGGATGGAGCAAGAAAATGGCTCCTTCTCTGTTCCCTTTAGAGCCTCTGCTATGTACAAAGCATCAGTTGTGGCGGTGACAGACCATGGGACACAGCCACAAAGCTAGTGAATGTGGCCGCTTTCAAAAAGAAGGGCTCTTGATTGACAGCACACGGAGGGGCTGAGGTGACACTGCTGGCATGCTGTCACAGAATGGTGGAGCACGGCACTGTCCTAGACACACGCACCTTGGCCTAGAAACAGCCTTGGTAAGACTGTCCTGTGGAAACAGCCGTTTGGTGACAGTGTGAACGAGAATGCCCTACTGAACGAGAATGGCTCAGTACTGGCGTCCTTGAGCCAAACCACCAGCATCTACAGGAGGTGGAGGGGGCACAAGCAAGTACAGGGCAAGGAGCAGAGGCCAGAAAGAGCGAGGGGTAGGGAGGAACCACGGGGACAGTTGTTAGGTGAAGAAGACAGGAGGCAGGATGCAAGCAAAGACTGGCCCTCTTTTCTTCCCTCTTCTTTGGTATACTGTGTCAAAAGACACAACAAGATAGGAACCAAACTCTGAACAGTGCTGACTCTAGGGGTATGAGAGAAAAGAAGCCCACTTTAAAATTGTGCTTAGTTGATAGACTTCTAGACTGTCCTATGATAAGCATTACATATGCCTTTAACATTTAAAAACAGATAACATCAAGATAAAGTAAAAAAAAAGGCCAGTCAATGGGAGTGGAAGCCTCACCAAGGGTAGCGTCCATGCCCTGCTCCTTCTGGTGCAGGACCATCACGGTATGGTTTTTGGCGATCGCTGGCTTCCCATCATGGTCCACCTGGCATGTGACCACCACGTTCTCTCTATGGGCAGATCTGTTCACCAGGAGACAGCTTGTCCAGTTATAGGTCCCATCCCTGTTCACTGTGGCATTCAAGGCCTCGTCTGTCCGTGATATGTTTCCATTCTCCAGCCAGGTCAGCCGGAGTTTGTTGGGGTAGAACTTCTGCACCTGGCAGGTGACGTTCGCCTGGTTCCCTGCCCTTGTGGACTGTTCGGTGACATCCAGGATGGGTGAAACTGAAACAGTACAGGGAGAAGCTCTAACCTTAAGCCGCAGAGGAGGGGCTGCAGAGTTGAGCCGCTCCCACCATAGCAGACACAGGACTGCCAGGCATGCATCAGGCACTCAAACACTGTGGATCTGAATGGGAATGGAGTCAGTAAGCTGGGCGCCCAGAGCACAGTCGATGACTGGTCTGGACACTGGTAGCTACCATTAGGGTGATAACGAATGAAGTTGATGCATGCAGCTTCTGGCATGGAGTGGGAATTCAGGCACAAGAGCAAAATAAACAAAACTACCAGGGAAGGGGGCTGTGGCTCACACTGGGTGCCCAGCAATTGGAGTTGCTGTTGGTAAAGTAAATGCAACTACCAGCACCGTGCTAGTCATAGGGTAATTAATGGTTGCTGTGTGTTTGGGCTAGAAGTCAAGGACATCTACCTCGGATGATGTCAGACAAGTTAGCAATCCCACGAAGGCCTCTTTCCAAGGTGTTATGGACTACCTCGCAGATGACCTGAGAACGAACATCCTCAGAGCTCAGGACCACCTGGGCTGTGCTGGAGATGTTGTAGGAGATACTCTCTCCCTTAGGGTCCACGGTGGTCTGGAAGTGGGGGAGTTCTTTCTCATCTTTGAGCCACTTCAGGGTGATATTCCGGGGAGAGAAGCCATAAGACTTGCAGGTGAAGTTCGCTGTCTGCCCAGGTGTGACCCTGCTTGCTGGGCCGGATACTACCGGTGCAGAAGGTTTGGCTAGAGGAGCATTTATAGACAAGAGATACGATGGTGAAGGCCAAGCGAAGGGAGAGATGGGGTAAGCAACCTGCCTTGACTGTAGCATCACAACTGGCTCTCTAGGGATTGGCCGCAGGCTTTTGTACACTAAGTACATGTTCTAACACTAAACTGTACCTCCAGCCTGGTGACACTAGTCATTAATCGTCATCCCAGCTTTACCGGGTATGTCCTTAGTAAAAGTTCCAAGAAATGAGCAAGGCAGACAGTAAGGCAAGGCCAGGAACTCCAGGCCCAAGAGCTAAGTCTTCTCTGCATTGAGGGTTTCCATGATCTGGGCACACACGGGATGGCTGACCGACCTCATCCTTTGCTTTAACTATCCCTAACTGCATTCCTGGAAACTTTGCCAACCCAGAGAAAGTGTTTGCAGACGGAAGCACAGGAAACAAACGGCACTGTAGGACGGCCACGAAGGTGGAACCCAGTGGCTGCTCTGAGATGTGAGCCCCTCCCAGAGCCACGCCTGAGAAACGGGTGGCAATGTTTCTCCTTTCTGGACGCAGTGAGGATGAAATGAGGCCCTGGGAGCTTTCTGCTTTGGGTGACAGACACACAGAGATGCTTCTCAAACATGACACATGGATCTGTCCTTGACCCAAATTTTTATTAAAAAATTAAAATTGTTTTAAATGGGTCTATATGTGAGTGGGTTCCTGCAGAGGCCAGAGGAGGACACTGGATCCCCTGGAGCTGGCATCACAGGTGTTTGTGAGTCATCATGTGGTTGCCAGCAACTGAACGAGGGCCTTGGTAAGAGTGGTACAGACTCTTTAACTACCAAGTATCTCTCCAGCCCTAGACTTAATTCTTACGCTCTTCCTGTAAGAACCTAGGGGTTCACTCAATGGCATTTCTTTTCTCTCTACACATCCTAGTAGAGCTCACCCATGCCAAGTCCCATATTTGAAAGGAAGATAGGCTAAAGATTTTTTTTAAATCTGGAGGGCTTTTGTTTATGGTTGGAAAAAAGAGATCACCTGTGTGTTAAAAAGGTCAAAGGTGGTTCCTTGATTTCTAACTAATTATTAAAGAGACAGACAGCTATCAGACAGACAGCGAGCAGCCCCACCAAGCAAGCAGAAGGACTTCGGTCCTGAAGCCCACATGAGTGACTAGGAGGGAGGTGGTGTCCCTTGGGTATTAATCCAAATTGCTCACTATCCCTCAGCACCATTTCCAGACAGCAAACGCCACTTTTCCATGGGTGAACACATAACTTGCTCCCTAATATCCACCTACTATGTTGAGGGCACAGAAAGGAAGGTGTCACTTGAAGAAGTCGTATCATCAAGACAGCAGCAGCTTTAAGATCCTTGAGAGATGAAGGGCTGCAGAGCCATCCTTCCAACTCCAGGGGCTCCCTGTGCTTAAAGCTAACCAACCACAAATGTAAAATATTGTCGAAAAAGCTGCATCTATACTAAATAGTGACAGATTTTTTTCTTGTCACTATTCCCTAAACAACTATTTACATAGCATTTGCATCATATCGGATATTATAAGAAATGCTGAGATGACTTAAAATAGACGGCAGGATGTGTGTAGGCTACATGCAAGTCTCCCCCATCTTGGATGAGGGCCTTGAACATTTTTTAATTTGGGCATCCCATGAGTACTGAGAAACAACTGAAGTTGCCATCTATTGAGTTCTTGGGAGCCTGACACTGGTTGCTCCCTCTGCGCTCTCCAGCCCATAAAGGTGTATCTAGGATGAACTCCTTCTGTAGGACAAGGCTCTGAATAGTGAGACTAGCCAAAGGCACGTAGCGAGTGAGACTCAACTCTTCCATTCAGATGATTAGTATTTTAAAAAAAATCCTCTTAGCATCTGTTTCCTCTGTACAAAGGAGGACAAAAACATCGCCCTGGGAAGGTGATGTAAACATGACTTCTGGCATACAATAGGTGCTTAATAAATAGCAGCTATGACTGCTACCTTTACTTCTGAAACTACACATTTATTTTTTGGCAATCAGAAGGCACAAGAAAGCCACTACATTATAGCTCTTTCCTCTTTTGTAGTAATCCCCCTCAGGACCTGAGTTAGGTCAGCAGCTTCAGAACCCCAGTGGAGTCACAGGTGTTTCATTCAGATAAGTCATTTAGGAAGCATGGAGCACTAAGAAAGAGTCTGTGTATGGGGGGGGTCATCAAAGCAGAAAGGGTCTGAGCTGAAGACGGGAGATTTGTTTGGTTCCGTTCAGACACAGATGTGTGGAAGTCAGGCAGGTCCCTCTCCTAGGGATCTGAGCATGGCTGGCAGAGCTTTGTGGGCTGCATCTCCAGTCCTCTGGGGCCAGCTCCTGGACATGATTCTGCTGCTCATCACTGGGACCCAGAGCACACGCTGTTCCAAGGCATAAAAGGTTTTTGAGCACCAGCTTCACAGGAACCAACTTTGCCAGGGGAAAAATAAAAGCCAGTTTTTCTTCTGTGGTTTCAGGACATGTATCTCAGCCTGGCTGTGGTGAGAAACTTCAGATATAAGCTGTAGAGATGGATCTGAAGGTAAGAGTATTTGCTGAGCAAGTATGAGGACCTGAGTTAGAATCCATGTTTAAAAAGGCTGGACACCATGGCATGTGCCTATAACTCCAGTACTGTAGGAATGGTGTGGACACAGAAGGATCACAGGACTCCACTGGCCACCAGCCTATGGCCAGGATCCGTGAGAGACCCCGTCTCAAGGGAACAAAGCAGGAAGTAATATAACAAGACACTAAACATTCTCCTTGGTCCTCTGCTCATGCATATAGATATGACAACACACATGCACACGCACACACACACACACACGCACATGTGCACACACTTCAGATCCGTGTCAAGTCAATTACAGCAGAATTTCTAGGGTAGATAAAGGATGTGTGATGTTTTTCAGTTTCTTAGATGAGTCACACAAGCAGACAGATGGAAAGCCAACCCCACCAACACTTGAGGCCTGGGAAGGGAAAGTGCCCATCCAAGGTCACATGGGCACAGCTCAACACAGTTCCTACTGATGGGATAGTTATAGTTCCTACAAGCCAGGCACTATTCTAAGTGTCTGACATGATGTCACCGCTTCAGTCCTGACCACATACTCTGTGAGAGGGTCATGGGCAGGTGAGGGCACTAAGGTGCTATGTGGAGGGGTTTGTCCAGGACACAGGCAAGGGAGTGGCTCATCTGGGATATGGTTCAAGTCAGGCTCTGTCCTTCTGGTCACTGCACTTCTGATACGTAGTAATGATCCTGACACACACCCCATCTAGGGCTTTGTTAACATCTTGATGCTAATAGAACCCAGAATGGGGGCCATTACTGTTGTCATTTACAGAAAGAGAAACTGAGTACTTGAGAGAAGCCAAACCTTGCTCCAAACTTCAAGGTCTTGGGCAATTCCCCGTGGCTTCCTAAGGGGCCAGTGTCCTAACATACCCTGGACACTCACAGCTCTGGTTTAAGGAGAAAATGCTATGATAAAGATGTGGAATGAGGCAGGAAGCCACTTGTTAGTTGTTGCCTAGGCAAGTGACACACGACCTGGGAAGTTGGTATCTTTGTCCTATTTGCAAAGTCAGGACAAGCTACCTGCCATGCTTCTGTGCAGGGGTGGATGGCGAGGAGCGCTGGCTGCTACCTGGAGGGAAAACTGGCAATATGCACACAAGTTAAAATGAACACACTATGTGATGTAGTAGGCTTCTTGTAGTGGGGATCTCTGTCCTAGACAAGTGGGATGAGCCATCCAGGGCAGCACTGTTTTCAAAGTTCACAACTGGGAAGAACTGAACTATCTATCAACAGAAGACTACAATAAATTGCTGGCACTAAGCCTTGAGCAAACAACTGGCCTTGGCTTCCCTGATCTGCTCATGGTTGAGGTTAGATCGTGACCATGCTCTCCCATTGCTCCTGCTGTGAGCCACACTCATAGGACAGGGTATGCTGTTCTCTGACCTGTTGCCTCACATCAGGGGATGAAGAAGACACAGGCTTACTTACCAAGCACATAGACCACTGTTCCCCTTCCAGATAGAAATTCCTTGTCAGAGTCTGCCTTCTGGAACTTCACACAGTAGTAGGTGCCGGCGTCTGCTGGGGTGATGTTACTGATGTGGATAGAAAAGTCCAAGTTGTTTCTCTTGGTTGTATCTGTAACATTTGTAACTCGAGGAAACTTTTCTCCTGTGAAACTGTAGATTAGTTGTCGGCTTTGCCCTGTTCCTCTGAACCACATAATGGGTCCCAAGGGTCTCAAGGAGGTCACAGTGCAGTTCAGAGTGACTGCATCTCCAGCAGCAACAGACACTGACTTCTCAGGCTGAATCACCTTCAGGTCCTCCCCTGCAGCTCCTGAAAAGACAGATGATAGCTATGATTCACCTTAAGTGATCCTGCAAGTTCAAATTCATCAGTGATTTCCACTGATTGAGCACACACAATAATATTGAGGTCAGCACACTGCAAATGGTAACATGTTTAATCCACATGTGGGCCTGGAACTCAAGACTAATAAGCAGAAAAACAGGGCACAGAGTGCTAAGTCACCTAGCTTAGAGCAGTAGAGGGCCCAAGCCTTTTGTGGAGGTGTCATGTCTGAGCTGGGCTCTGGAATTTAAATATGAGTTTGCCAGTTAGAATGGGAACCTGGATTCCCCACCAAGGAAACAAACTCAGCAGAGATGCAGAAATAGGAGGCCCCGCTATCTGTGGTGCTTTTCAAAGAGGTAGATTCTGTGCTGGAAAACCGGTTCTGGCAGAGCAGTCTGGTGACAGGAGAGCTAAGAACCCGGGCCCTCGATGTGGCTCCATAGCATGGGGCTGCATCACTGGGAACCATCAGTGCATTGTAAGAGAAGGCCAGGTGCTCACTCGCTGCCAAGAGCTCCAGGGAGGTGAGTGTGGCTTCAGCTTGGGCTTTTTATGGTCCCTAGACTTCACTTCTTCATCTGTAAAATGTTACCATGAACCCACCTTGATGCACTTCTGATAGGAACAATCTGAGGCCTGTGAACATGTTAAAAAAACAGCATCTGGGGAGCTGCGGGGTCAGCTCAGTGGATAAAGTACTTGCCATCCAAGCATAGTGGCCCAACTACCTTCCTGAATGATGGTTTGCTGAACGCGTGGCTGTGGGACATGAGCATTTGGACACACAGACATTAGAGACTCAGTGACCCAGAGAGGAAGACAGGATGAGGACAGGAGAGGGAGGATAACAACAGCAGGAGGGGCAGGACAGGAACAGTGAGTCAGGTGATCTTGGTCCCCAGCTGGACTCTCTACTGGCTTCTACTGTGATCCTGTCTATCAGGCAGCACTGCAGCAGAATCCTTGGGCAGCCTCTCTTACTGGTTGGGTAAGAGATGCTGTGTGTTTGCCCACCAGTCCATGGCCTGATATTACTGCACTGACAAGGGAAGAGATCCCAAGAAAAGAGAGATTCATGGATCAGTTCTGCCCTCACTGCAGGCACCCAGGGCCCTGGGATAGGTCCGTCATCAGTTGCTCAGTGTCCTGCCTCGTCCTCTTCCCCAGCCCGGGCTCCTCTTGAGGTCCACTTTTCATGGCAGGTATAAATAGAATCCACAAGTATCAGCCTGGGCACAGCCTGATTCTCACACCACAAGGGAAGAAAGAACTGTAGAAAGCAGGGGCTCAGGCAGCATCAGCCAGCCTAGGAGCGGTAGGGCTGGTGGCCAGGCAAGTGACAGACACAAGGCGGAAACAGGCCTGAAGAGACAGGAAGGACATCAGTGACATCAGCAGCTACTGCCAATAGCAGGGAGCCATGAACATTCCAGTGGGTCTACAGTTAACCACGGGAGACCTGTTGAACTGGAACCGCCACGTGCATGAAGACAGGCCTGGGCGAGAACAGGCCCTCTTTGCCAGCTCATTATTCATGAGTGGACTCCCATTCAATCAGACATAAACAGGGAACTGTATCTGCCCTCTGCTTCGTCATTGTTCCAGAGTTATACATAAACTCCGGCTGTACACGTGCTGGTTAAATTCTAGTTCTAAGCCTATCATCACACTGCTGTATTCTTTATATATCTAAACTGCTGTCGACTGTTAGTTTCCCCACCACTAGGATGGCAGATCCATGAGGAAGTACTGTCTAGCCTCCTGCCTGGTATATACCAAGTCCTCAATAGAAATAGGCTCGGGAGACAAATGGATCTCTGTGATTTCCAGCCCAGCCAGGGAGACCCAGTCCCCCAAAACACATATCTGCTGAAGGAACACACTGATGAACTGAGGAAGTAGAGGTTTTATTTGCTCTGTGACCCTGGCAAAGCCCGGAGCCTCTTCCTTCATCTGTTCTGTGGATGCGGATGCTCCGTTACCATTATCCTCATCCCCAACAGAGCACAGAACTGAGTCAGCGGTTGGTGAGGGAGCTACGCACTCAGGGCTAACGACAATTTGGAGCAAGGCTATTCTTGTGGTGCAGCCAGAGGCCTGTAATCACACCCCAAGCAGGTGACAATAAAATCTGGGGCTGGGGAGGGCTGGCTCCTCCCCTCAGCCCCCTCTTTCTTTAGCTCCTCTGGAGCTCTCGACCAACTGCAAGCAGATTTCGGCAGCTTAATTAATTAGCTAGTGTTTCTAAAGCGTTTGAAGAATTTTAAAAGTGTGATGTAAGTGCCAAACATTATTTTAATCTCTCTGTGTATTTTCCAACAGGGTTTTTTT
>LOJH01043000.1:14154-27624 GCA_001685095.1 Ellobius talpinus
CTTGTTAAAACACACTCCTGTGGGCCAGGCCTGGGGTCATCAAGCTGAAACTGCCAATGAAACCATTTCCTGCTCTCTTTGGCCTGGGCAGAGAGCAGCACCATCATTCTGGAGCCTAAACCAGACAGCATCTCTGTAGGTGTCACACACTGCTGCTGGTGGTGGTGGGGGCAGACTGGCAGGGTGGACCAGCAGGGTGGACAGCAGCGTGGACAGCAGGGTGGACCAGCAGGGAGGACCAGCAGCATGATAGTGCTCGTAGTGTGTGAGAGGCACTTCCTTGAGGACCCAATCACAGTTACCTGTAGGTCTCCCCATAAAGACCATGAAGATGTGGGGAAACAACCCAAAGGACAAGTGACAGGAACGAGGAAGGGGATGCAGCTTACCCACAGGTGAATTACAGGCAGTCATAACAAACTGTGATAAAGTAACATTATCCGTGACAGTTTAAAATAACAAGGTGGCTAGGCAAAACCAAACAACAACAGCAAAAACAAAACCCTTGAACTTTTGCAAAGTATTTAAAAGAAACAAAAAGTCTAAAAACCAAATAATAATATCAGGGGCTAGAGAGACAGCTCGGAGGTTGAGTGGGTGCTGATCTTTCAGAGGACCTGGATTTGGTTCCCAGCACCCACATGGAGGCTCACAATCCTCTGTAACTCCAGAGGGATCTGATGCCTCCTTCTGGGACTTGCAATCACATTCACAGACCCTCCCCTCACACACACATCACTTAAAATAAAATAAATCGTTTGAAACGCCTCCCATAATGCCATCCAAGGTCACTGCTGCCAACACTTTGATGAGCTGTAGTGAAAATCAGCGAATAAAAGTGCCATGAAATCACACCTTCCAAAAACTAAGGGCTGGGCAAACACTCTGCACTCACTTAGGCATCCTGAGGGCAATGGGAACCTGAGGATACTGTATCCAAGGAAAGGAGACCTCTGATCCCACTGTGGAGCCATCTGATGGCTAAATCCATGGCCATGAAAGGCTGTATAGGATCACAACAATATATGCTGACTGTCAGGGCTATCGAGCAACATTTGACTTGATCCTAAATCTTGAGTTTCGAGGGAAAACGGGTTATTAAAAGAGTTAAGGGCTGTCAGAGATTCCTTGTGAGTGGCAGTTTCCGTGGGGTTTGCTTCTGTTTGTGCGGCCTGTTTGTGCTCCTGTGTGAAACAGTCTAAGGAAACCTGTATTTTCAGTGTGGCCGTGGTTCTGTGGAGTGTCACTGTTCACGAGCAAACCCAAGGAGCTATCGAAATATAGAACTGTCTTTGGACTGTAGACCTAAAACTGATAAAGCTGCCTTTGCTTTTTAAATATCTACCTGGGATATTTTCCGGATGAACATTTAGGTACACATATAGCTGTGTGAGGTATAACTGTGGAAGGGCACTTGTCTACATGCATGAGGCCCAGCACTGGTCCCACAACACCAAAGGAATGCATACAGGGTCTCACTGTGTTTGAAGAAAGCTATACATGTAACATCCATGTTCCACACGTGTCTGCTGTTTGAATGAGCTTCTATTTCACAATTCGGTCCATTTTGCTTATTGCTGTGTCTTTGACTCCTGACAACTGTGCCTGTGACAGAGCAGATGCTCAGCACACATCTGTGGTGGATTGAGAAGCCACATGTCTGGAGGAAGTGGAGGAAGAGGCCTGGATCAGTAAAATCAGCACCTCTGTGAGCTAGGGCTAGTTCCACGTGGGAGTGAGGGGTGGGGTAGGGAATACCGCTTTCCTACCGCTTAACAGTAAGTTCTACATTGGATACATTAGTCTTTCTTTTTGTAGCTAATGTTTAATGCTCTGGGAAAAGATACAAAAACATGAGTGTGTTTCTAGGGAGGGGTAACTGCCCTGTGAGCTTGTTGCCATGGAAGGCAGTGATGAATCATGGGATCCTCATGGACTGAGGGCTGAGTGCTGTCTCTAGCACACTAATTATGAAGTCAGATTTTGAGGAAGTCATGTAAGTGACTTCTACGTTCAGAAGAACTCCGATCCATAGGAAAAACAGCTACCGATGGCTACTCCAATTACACCTTCTACCCCACCTCACCCCCAGTGATCACTGCCCCGTCACCTGGAATCTTTTTTTTTCTTCTATTGGCCAAAATGGCAAATGCTTAACCAGTATGCTGAGTGTTCTGCAGTAAGGAGGGGCTGAGAACAGACTAGTGGGCTTAGAAACACACACTCCATTTTAAAACACAGTAATATTCGCATGCAGCTTTAAAGATGAAGAAAAATGGCTTCGTAAGAAGTGAATAAAAGAAACTGTGCTCTTTCTAGCGAGGAAACCACACCAATGTAGAAGTGAAGCTAAGTTGGAGGGCAGGGCCTAGCCATCTTGGGATGCGAGTTCCCCAAAGCCTCCTCCCTGGAAGGCTCCACAGCCACAGCCCAGAGCTCCAGGTGCCAAGAGCCCAGCACCCCTAACCCTCAGCACACAGCAGGACACCCTGTCACCATCCGTGTTGTTGTCTGTGGCTTGTCACCTGCACATTAGGACTTCGCACTGGTCCACCTTCACTGTTTACTTGGCTAGATTCAGAATGGACTAAGAGAGTCGGAAGGCAGACTGCCAGATGCGTTTGTGAGGACATTTCCAGGCAGGATTCACTGAGCAGCAAGACTAACCCAGGGTGTGGGTGGACTACGTCACGGGGTAGAAACTCCAAAGGAATGAAGTGGGAGTGGGGGTGGGGTGGGGACAGCAGGAGCCAGGCAGGAGCCAGCATCCCTTTGTTTCTGTCTACCAACACACCAGTTCCTCAGTTATACACACCCGCTGCTGAGATGCTCTGCCAAGCACACGGGGTCACGTGACCATGGACCCAATTCTTTGGCACCATGTTAAAATAACTCTTCCTCCTTTATGTTGTTCTCGGATATTCTGCAGTGCAAACTCAATCAGCACACACTTCATTGGTGCTATTGCCCATACCTTCTGGTTGTGACTTGGTGGCTGGGTAGAAAAGCCCGTTGTGCCAGTACTTGTACAATGAGGTATGAAGGGGGGGTGGAATGCTTCACAGCATGTAAAGTCCTGAATTTAATGCCCAACACCACACACAGACAACATGTGAACACAAGCATGCTAAGTGTATGTAAGAGTATGTATAGGCTGAGGGCAGATGCATGTGTGAACACACACAAGTGTACAGAGCACAAACATCTACACATTTACTGGGTGGGTATATAGGGTTCTGGGGATAAACACAGCAGGGTGCCATATGCGGAAATTTGATGTATGTGTGCAGAGAATTTGGGGAGTGTACCATTGGAGGGTGTTCAGAAAGAGTGGGGTGAGCGAGTCAATAATGGGGTGACTGGACTGTGCTGTCTGTGGGGGAATGTCTGAGGGTGAATGAGTATGTACTTGGGGAAGGTAACTGCAAGACCATGTATGTATGGTGTGTTCACAGAGGTGTGTGTGTGTGTGTGTGTGTTCATATGTATGCGCAGGTGGGCATGTGTGCAGGTAAGAGTGTGTGTGTACTATATATAAGCAGGGAGGCACATAGGGTCACTGTTTATGAGCATGTTGTGTACCCATGTACTCATGTTTACCAGTGTGGCCAGATGGGAACATGCCTGACTCAGAAGTTGTGAAATAAGATTCTGCACAGAGCACAGTTAGAGGAGGGAGGAACAGGAGGGGTTTGTCATCATCACCATCAACTCCCAGCGGGCAAAGTCTGCACGGTGCTAACCCTGCGTTCCTGCCCTGGAGAGGCGGTACTAACTTCCCAAGGCCACTTGCGCTCTGTGCTGGCCCCAGAGCAGAGGCAGGAGGTCCCCAACACTGGATTCTAGAGGGGGCTACCCCAGTGTACAGTTGCATGGACTCCGTGGTTCCCAAGTTGGGAGCTTAGGGCTCTGACATCTGTGGCTGGTCAGTGGTTTTCCTCCCAATGATTCATCTATTCCCGCCTACAAAGCTTCCTCCACTGGCAGGGCCTGTCCTAGACACCACAGGAAAATGAGGAAGTTGGGCTTTATCCTTCAATAGCTTACTCTGGGGGCACCCATAAAACAAGTCATGACTATACATCAGTTGCTAAGTGTCATGAAAGGAACCTTGGGGGGTCTTGGCAAGGGGCTGACTCCAGGAAGACTTCTTGAAGGTGGTGGTCCCTGAGCCGGGTTTTGAAGCCAACAGAGACCAGGTAAAAGCAGGAGAAACCATGAGAGGGGAGGCAAGGGCCTTGCAGGCAGGGACCAGAGCAGAGTCTGTGGAAATTCAGCAACAAACTGGAATGGGACTGGCCTACAGCTGGGCCAACCTAGTATTTTGGAGGATAGCTTCCAATGCACATGGGGGGGGCAGACCATCCCTGGACCTTCTGCTGGCACCGCTGGACAGACCACCGAGTAGACAAGTCCAGATGGTGCAGTAGGCGCTACCACCCACCCTGAAGCATCCGAGTCAGAGACAGGAGGCCTGGGCAACAGGAAGAGCCTCCACTTTATCTCCACTGCAGGCAACTCCGAGGACTGGGCATGGGGCCACATCCCTAGTAGCTTCTCTGTGAGGCAGTAAACTCCTAAGGTACCCAGACAGTGCCGAGCTCTGGCTTGGGGTTAAAGGCCTGCATGTCTTGTCCCCAGAGGGGTGACTTGGCAAAGCAGCTCCCTCATCTGTAAGCAGGGTTCCAGCCCTGCCCCTACTTGAAAACACATGTTCAGTGGTGGAGAGCTGAGTGGAGAGCCACGTGGCCTCTCATTCTTCTCTCCCAGGCTGCACACTCCACCCATTAGCAAATCCTGCTGGCTCAAATCCCAAGCTATGGATAAACTCCATCTTCCTATCCCGCTCCCTACTCCACTGCACTCCGCCCCAGTGGCCTCCCTGACTCCACCTCATCTCTCCACAAGCCACGCTCCCTCGTAGTCAAGGCTTGAACCAGGGGCATCTCCCCTCTGTTCTTTGCTGAGGCCCCCACTACACCGAGACCCGGGATCCTTACAGTGCCCCCCAGGACCCTGTGTCCTTGCTCTTTTGCAATCATACCAGATTCCCTGACCACCCCAGAGCCTCAGCATGTGCCATCCCATCTGTCCATTGCTCCATTCCTTAGATGTTCACATACATGGCATGTCACCTTGCACAGGTCTATCTGGAACATTCCCTGCCACCTGCATGAAATGGTACACCCCACACTTTGCTCTGTTTGAGTTTTCCATGTATCACCTACTACTTAACACACTGCACATTTACTTTGTGTTCTTAGTATCCGATTCTCCACCTTGGACTGACTTGTAAGTACTCTGAGAACAGTGACTCAGTTTCATTCCTCAGGTTTAGAGCAGCAGCCGGCATTTGCTAAAGGTTATGCTTTGGTTTGGATTCTCATCCTCCTCCCAGTGAGAGTCCAGTTAGCATCCTAAGCACTGTGAACCTCTGGCTTCGCTGTAAAAGGAGGATGGTGTTGCTATTAGGTTTATGCCACAGGTGGAAGGGGCCAGCACGTTTAAGGAGCTCAGCGCTGGACCCAGGCGAGCAAGTGCTCAGTGCAGGCAGCGACTCCCATGTGTCTGGGTGTTTAAAGGAGAAAACAGACAGCTATGTCCTTCAGCTGGAGGGGCTTCAGGGTCTCTCTGCCCTAAAATATACAAAACCATCGCACAGACTGACACACTGGCCAGTGGCTTGATGAGCAGCAGCTGGGTCAGAGAGAATCTGAAGGTGACAAAGCCATGCTTGTGGCCTGGCCATGTTTGCCCAACAGCTGGGAAAAAAGAAAAGGAAAAAAAAACCCACAAAAACTGCAAACATATGTGTACTGTGAATGCCCTTTGAACTGTAATGGACCTCTGGGGACCAGAAGTCACTGAGAGAGGTTGAAGTCATTACTGTCACAGTCACTGGAGTTGTGTCTCAGAAACCTAAGAGCCTTCTTCCCTCCCGGAAGTGAGGGTGGAAGTTAGGAACCCATTGGCTGCCTCCCAACTTCCAGTCCTGACTTGCTCTGAAAGAAGCACCATGCTGCCCAGCATGCCCTCCTAGGGCAATGGACAGACCAGATAGCCCCATAAGACGACAGCTGCTGCTACCAGTCCTTCCTCCATATGAGGCCTGGAGCCCTCAAGCCTGAGACCTGACACCACCCTATGAGGATGCTTCTCTCAAGATGGGGCTTCCTGCCTAGGGTTCTACATTCTTAGGCTGTCACAGGTTTGTGCACATTCTCCTGGTCAGGCTTAAGGCTTTACTAAAGGCAACAACACCTATTAAACATCATCCACCACGGTTACCATGCCCCAAGCCAGCAGAAGAAAGTCTCTGGGTGGGCTCTCTCCCCAGCTAAGCTGACGTGATTCACTGATTCCTTTCGTAGAGCTTTTCCAGCTCAGCTATTAGTTCCCTTAACCCTTCACAGCCTCTGTGCAGGCAAGAATGGTGAGAATGGGTTCCAGATTGCAGATGGGGAAGCCAGGGTGCACAGAGCAGAAAGAAGACATGTGTCCCAGTGTCAGCCAGGAATGAGCGCACAGGGGTGCCTGTCGCATGGTCTCCTGTGCCAAAGAAGAAGCTGGCCAGAGTGCCACAGCTGGAGAGACCTATTGAAGCCTCCCTTTTAGAAGGAAAATTCAGTGAGGTTGGTGACTCTACCTGCCCTCTGCAGTCCACATAGGATGAGGCTAGGACATACAGGGCCATAAAGACTCCTAAAGACCACCAACACCGAACAGAGCAAAGCTGGCCTCATGAATGAAGCCTCTGCAGGGACCCGGCAGGACAGAACCATCACCGCCTGACTCTGGAGTACCATGGGGTCAAGGCCGCAGGGCGGTTGGAGGGCCTCACTCACCCCTTTTTGAACGTCTTCACCATCTCTCACCAGACTGCCTAACTGGATGCCTTGGCGAAGTCACAGGATTGGGGTCCTCCTCACAATGCCTGGCCCAGACCACACAGCACTTCCCACGCCAGCATTAGCACCTGTGAGGTGACTATCATCACCATGGAGTCTGAAGCAGGAGGGTGTGTACAGTGGGATTTACACACCCGTGCTGGGGCTGCTCCACTGCCTCCGTATCAGGCACTGGCGTGCGCTTCCTGGAATTACAGCGGATTGGGAGAGATTTGTAGCATAGTCATGGCCTGGGGCCTGGAGGAGGACTTTGTGGCATCTGGGGAAGCAGTCTCTGCCTGCACAACCTCATGGCTTGCAGGCTTTCTCCTTAAAAAGGGGAGTTTCATATGCATGTTGTTCCTCTAGTCCACTAATGTAGACTGACCCACCCACTATGGGCCAGGTCCTGGGCTAAGGTCCCAGTAGGTCCGGCGTCACCATCTCTACCCTGTATCCTAGCTGGGGAGACTGGGCTGAAAGAACCAAACAAGAAACAAGCAAGCATAGACAGAAATGGCTGGTGACAACCTATCATTTGTTTGCTTGGGTTTGTTTTTGCTTTCTCATTAGAATGCCAGCTCATGAGAGCAGGGGATGTGCCTACCTTATTCACAGCCACAGCTCCAGGGACCTGAACCTGAAGCGGCTGTCCAATCCAGTGGCACCTATCACATGCTCAAAAACACTGCACAAATATAATTGAAATTACTCTGATATAGATAGCACAGCAAATCAAGAGTAAGCAGAACCCAAGAGTAAGCTTGGGTTCTAGCTGGCTGAGTGTTTTGGAAGGAGCCTTGCTTGGTTTCTGGTCTCTTTATCTATTAAATGGGTAAAATCCATACTTTTGGCTCTCTGTGAAGATCGGACAACAGTGCAAAGGAAGGCATGTAATCTGAGCATCCATGAGGAATGGCTGTGTCTGATGTGCTGTGCAAGACTCCTTGTGTATGTTCACATAACCCAGGAAAGCAAGGAGAAACAAGAAAGACAGAAAGTCGTTTGGTATTGAAGCTGGGCCATTTTATCATTTCTTCTTATTCTGCATATGTCTGAAGTTTCCAAAAAATGGAAGAATATGGGAAGACAACATGTGTTTTGTGCCAAGGACAGGTACACTGAGCATTCTCTGCCACCTTATGCTTCTGTTTCTAGAAGGTATGGATGACTGGCTTGGAGAATGGGGCAATGTCTGTATACCTGGTATGGCCATCATCTATTCTAGCCACTTTCCCCAGCAGCTGCTCACTCCAGTGTCCCATCTCCTCCGACCCCAGAACTGCATATCCTCGGCTACTAAACTGATCTGAAGCTTCAGAGCCCCAAATGGATGTACCAGGAAATCCTTCTGGCACCGAGGACCACACTGTATGCTTTCTACTTCTGCCTCTGCTGTTCCACATCTTCCTGGACCAAAAGCTTGGCAAGGCAGTTGACAGGGAAGACCCATCCTGCCAGGGTTCCAGGAACCCCATATGAACAGGAAAACCGCATCAGCCATCATAATAGACACCCCCCCTCTCCAGCATGTGGGTAGGAGCACATTTTGGAAACATCTGCTATCCTCATCTCCTGGAGGATACACTGATCGATAAAACTATATGAGCTCTCTCAAGAGAGCAGGGTGCCGGAAGCCCTGGTCATTGGCCTCCCTACTTGTTAAACAAAGCAAGGAGATGTCTAAAGCCTGGTGGAGCACAGGCTTTGAAGTCCAGGCTGATTGATCTGGGTGGCCATCCAATGCAGACACCTTGCTGAGCCATCATCCCCTCGCCAGTCAAGTGGGCTAGATGATCAATCATCAATGGTGCATCCCCCAGGGTAGCTCTGAGACCCACTAGGATCACACACAGTAGCACGGAGGCCAGGATTATGATGATTATTTTTAACATTTTTTCACAGAATCCAGGATCTTGCCACGACTCTGGCTTTCACAGTGGAAATGCCCAGCCCCGTTTTAGAAGTGTTGGCTTGTATCGTAGGAGGCCTGGCATCTCCCTCCTGGGCCTGGCCTGACATGACTGTATCTGGAGACCCATGCTAAGCTCAGTAGGCTCTCTATCCCACTGCACGGGGAGCAGCTCCCAGCCCCTCCAGCTTTCCAGGGTTGGAAAGCCACAATTCCAGACACTGAGTCCAGAGGGAGACACCTAGAGTCAGGTTGGGTCCAGAGCTCATTGGCATTAACAAGGCAATTAGATCACAGTGCTGGTTTCCTTATAACCTGTCCATCCCCCAGGAGAAAGCTTCAGGGGAAAAGAGATCACTGAGTCATACTGACATTTACTTACTTGTGGTCCTTGTCTTCTGAGTGCCCACTATGTGTAGGAGCCATGCTAGATTGATTGCTTTACAAAAATCCATCCCCATGTTATATATGAGCAAGTCAAACAGGATGAAACATTGGCTGCATGAGAGCTAACGGGTACCAGGACGGGCAAGTCAGAAAGCATAAAGCAGCAATTGCATGATAGCTTACAGACACCAGGCATGCTTCAAGCACCATCTGAATTTGTATTAATTGACTTATTCCCTGAGAAAGAGCTGTTAATGACATCCCTCATTTCTAGAGAAAAAAAGGAGACCCAGAGAAGTTCAGCAAATTGTTCAAGTAGGTGGCAGGACCAGACCTGACTCCCTGGGGGGTCCTGGCACTGTTTTGTGTACATGGTGAGGCTAATAGTCAGCGAGGCTGCAGAAGCAGATCTGAGAGTTAAACACACAATACACAGGCACCAAACAAAGAAGATGTAGTAAGTAGCCCCAGAGAGGAACAGATAAAGTCATGGGAGAGGGTCAGAGGAGTAAGCTCCTTGGAGCGGGAGGCATGTAGAGTGAACCTGGGAGGATGAGGGTTAAGATAAAGTGGGGCAAGGAAGTGCAGGAAAGGTCATTTCTGATGGAACAGCAGAAGCAAAAGTAGAGAGATAAGAAGCTAGTTGGGCACACGGATTTGTCCAAGAGCTAAACTGGGTTAGGTTGCACATTAACAGAGATAGTACAAATCAAATGCCTCTTATTCATGCGGTGGTGGTGGGGTCTCCCATGTGGGATTCCTCTGGCCTTCACTTTGTGAGTGGCCACTCAGACTTCAGTCTGCAGTGGAGAAGCCCTGTGAGCTCATAGCATATGAACACGTTTGCCTGTTGGAAAACATGTAGGAACTGAGGGCTGGTGGGGGGACACCCAGGCCCTGGTGTTACTTTTTTTTTCTTCCAGGAAATTTAGTTCAAAGAACCACCGGGGAGTGGTGGAGCTGGGGCGTGACATGACTGCATGGTCAGAGCTGTCTGCACAGCTGTGCACAGGAGTCTGAGCACAGTTAAGGAGGGTCCGCTTCCATCAGCCCATGATGACAAATAAGAAATAACCTGTCACACGCAGGCACTGCAAGCAGCGAGGGGGTGCATGTGGGAGCCACTCAGCACTTTTAGACTCCCTTCCTTTCGCCCACTGTGCTCCATCTGTTGCAAAGGGCAAGACGCAGGGAGGAGCATTAGAGTGCCGGGGAATCCAGAGCTCACCAGCCCAGATGGGGCCTCTGTTCGAGCCACATCAATCCCCGAGTACTGACATCTGTGCAGCCAAGAGGCTGCCAGTGCCCCGTTCAGTGGGCTGCAGGGAGACTCAACCAAAAGCCTTTGCTCACAGGAGCCTCTCCATAACTCTCCAGCTAAGCCTCAGGTGGCTCTTCTTACCCCAACAGTGTGGACTGCATACTCCCAAGCCATTTATTCCTCCCACCAGAAGCTGAATCTGGAATTCTGGCTCCTTTACCACTTACTCCTGGGACAAGTTTTGAACTCAGTTTTCCTCATCTGTATATCACTGGTAAGAAGAGCCAAATGGCACACCGCTGGTAAATGGTGCTGTGTAGGCAAAGCACCAGGCCTGGAATGCAGTGAGCTACTTAATAAACATGGGTTCTCTTTCCTCCCACAACACACAGTTTGAATTAGGACTTCTTACCGACTGAGTGCAAGCAAAAAAAAAATCAGTCCATGTTTCCCCATGGTATGGAGGCAGGGAAAATTAATGGCCACAAAGTAGCCAGAGAACACCAAGCCTTCAACGAACCTTCCAAAATCCTCTGCATGTCAAGCATCGCAGCTAGTCCCCACTGCGGCCCCTTTTTTCCTATGAAAGAGGAAGTGAGAACAGCTATAGGGCTTAGGAAAGCACAGAGGAGCCACCAGCATGCTATCATCTACCCAAGGGTCACAGGTTCACTGGAGGGGGCCACTGGCCCTCAAAACTGGAACCTTGACTTCCCTTGGCCACCTCCCACTGGAGCAGAAGAGTCCATTCAAGTGTTCAGGCCCAGCAGGGGCCAGGTAAGCATCCTGTAGTTGACTGTGAAGCCTGTTCCCATCTCATGGGGAATCGCAGACTTGGTCCCTACACCGGCTACAAGAACCCACGGTGGTGACTTCACCGGAGTCTTTTTAGAATTTTCCTTTGGCATCATCTGTGTCAAGCGCAATCTTTAGAAACTTCCTCTCCTGCCTCCCGGAGGCAATAATTCACATGACCAGCTCCCTTCACCCAAGCAGTGATCTTGTGAAGCCCAGCAATCACATGACACCTCCCAGGATGACAGTTCTGCCAGAGACAGCAGTCATTCCACCCAAAGCTGTGTTCTCTAAGCTGACATTTGGGTTTCTTGCTCAAACAAATCCATGTTCCTAGAAAACTGTCCAACTGCCTTCTACCCGCCCGTCCTTCTAGCTGACTTCTTCTTTGCTGTAAATACCACACCCTGAATAAGGGAGACTGAGTCCAGTGGGGGCTGAAGTCCCCTCCCATAGGAAAGATGTGAGCTTGACCCCGTGCCCCAGTGGACTAAGTGTGCAGGTTGCTGGGAGGCTGCAGCTCAATGGCCATACACCCCCCACTTCCTCACTGAGAATCTCATTCTCACCTTCCAAGACTTAACGCTATGAAGTTAACCTATGGCCCTCCACCGCTCCCACCGTTCCAGGTTACTGATGCTGAATGGATTGGAATTGAAGGTCCAGCTTTTCCATTTTATAGATAGTTTTTAAAAGTCAGGGTGGGGAAGAGGGAATAGACATGCTCCTATGAAAGGTGTTGTCATCCCCCAGCCAGAGCCAGGAAGGGCAGGCTGCTGGGTTGAACACTTGTCAGTCACTACCCATTTGCTTGGGACTGAACCATAGGGGCCTGGTCAGAAAAAGGTCTAGAGTAAGCATTTAGATATTAATCTGGGCCCAGCTTTCTGGACTTCAGAGAGATGCCGGTGGGCTCCTGAGTCCTGGAGGATGGCAGGGCAAGGCTGGGACATTGGCAAGGCAGGAGGAAGCAGATCAGACCCCAGCACCACTCACAGGAGAGAGGTGAAATGCATCAGCTGGCCCTGAAAGGACCCAACAGTGACTGAAAACTATGAATGGGGAGGGGCACCTGGTGGGTTCCGGGGATCAGGGGAAACCTCCTGCCTGCCCCACCTCTTCCAGTTTGACTGTTCTCTCTTCCCTGGGGCTGGCTCTCTCGCCCCTCTTTCTACGCTGCTATCGGATGCCAGGCTCTAGGTAAACGTTGGTGAGGAGGGGATGCCAAGAACATCTTTACCTCCCTGCAAAAGCAGGGTGGTACAGAGATCCCTATGCTCATAACACCGATCCAAGAAGACACTAAACAAGGCCCCCTTCTCTCCCTCCCCAGCTATGTCTCTGACCTTCCTAGACTTCCTGGAGAGACCCAGGATTTTTGCAAAACCCTTTTAAGATGCAGGACTCCTGAATGGTGACCTCACTCCTTGGCCAACCGGCCTTCAGAGCCCTCCTGCTGGAGACAGCAAGGTGTTTGATGTAGACCAACAAAGAAGACAAGCTCAGAGCCACAGGTACATGCGGGAACTGCAGGGAGCTTCTGGAAGCCTGCCTAAGGAAGGCGGAAGGGTAGCGGGAGATCGATCATCCAGGGAGAGGCTGTGCCACCACAGGTAAACCCACTGTGTCTCCCGAGGGTCTGCTGATTACCCAGGCCTCTCCCCCGCCCCCCCCACCTCCATACACTAACAACACTTGCTCTGGTACTAGGGGGAGAGATCACTCTTCCCTCATCCCAACAGCCCAGCAGCGCGGGAGGACCTCTGCCCCCCATACTCTCTCCAATCAAGTCTAGCAAGGGAGCTACTGGGGAAGCCAGGCGCCCTACTGCCAAAAGCAATTGCCAGCCTGCCTCCTCATTCGGGTTGGGCAAGGGGTACGGTAAAAACCAACTCATTCCTATACCTTGCTGCTCAGCGCAGGGCTACCCAGTCACAGTCCACAGGGCAGATCCGTAGAAGAAGAGTTCTATCCTGGCTTCTAGCCTGGGCTATGTGACCTTGGGCAAGTGGCTGACCCTCTCTGGGCCTCAATTTTGCATCTGTAACCCCGGTTACAGGCATCCGTCGACATGAGCTGAGCGGCAGTGTGCGGGGCCTGAGCCCGCAGCTTGGGGAGGATGGCAGTGGGGAGCTGAGGGTGCTTACCTGAACAGGAACAGGACACGAAGAGTAGCAGGCAGAGCAGCAGCGGCCCTAGGCGGCCAGGGGCCGGGCCGGCGGGCTCCA
>LOJH01043002.1:0-14081 GCA_001685095.1 Ellobius talpinus
TTTATTAACCAATGAAAGTAACACATAGACAGATAACCCTCCTACATCACATGGAGGCCAGAAGATGCTCTGGAGCTGGATTTTCAGGCAGTTGGGGTAATGAGAGCACAGCTCTAGTCCTCTGCAAGACCAGCCAGAGCTCTTAACCATTGAGCCATCACTCCAGCTCCCAACTTTTATTTATTTGTTTGTTTGTTTATTTGTTTGTTTGTTTATTTATTTATTTTGAGGCAGTGTTTCACTTTGTAGCTCAGACTAGACTCAAACTCCCAAATGTTGGGATTACAGGTATGCCCACCACACCTGACTTCATCCAACTTTTATATGTGTCAATAAGATGGATGAAAAGACAAATGAGGCATTTATTAATTGCCTGGAGGATTTGAGAGATAATTCCAGGCAAGGTAACATATGCTACCAAAGGCCACATCGTAGAAAAAGACTTAGCAGTCATATGTAAGGCACACAGAGTGAAGAAAAGCTGGAGTTGAGACAATGAGGGGCCTAGAGACGTGGCTCAGTTGGCAGAGTGCTTGCCTGGCAGCATGCACAAGACCTGGCTTTCATCTTCAGTACTTGCATACGGTGGGCACAGTGCTGCACATCTGTAATCCCAGTGGAAGGCAGGAGTTGACAAGAGGAGGAGGAGCAGCTCCAGATCATCCTGCCTGGGTACATGAGACCCTGTCAAAAAGTAAAAAAGAGGGAAAGAAAAATCAAGCCCGGTGGTGGTTGCACATGCATTTAATTAAACCCAGCATTCAAGAGGCAGAGGCAGGTGGATCCCTGTGAGTCGAAGGCCAGCCTGGTCTACAGAGTGAACTCCAGGGCAGCCAACGTTACAGAAAAAACCCTGTCTCAAAACACCAAAACCAAGCAAACAAACAAAAAACAACAACAAAGACCACTGATCAAGAGAAGTTGGAAAGAATCTAGGCCAAAAGATTCTAGAAAGGCCAAAGAGTAGTGATGGCAATTGCCTTGCTTAAAGGAACAAAAGAGAATAACTATGTTTTTCAGAAAAGGAGAGAGGGGCATGCCAGTGTTATTGGGGATCCCTTGGGGAAAGGGCCCAAGTCTCAACCACAGACCAAAGGTGGCAGTTAGGAAATAGGGCCTTCAAGACAAGAAAATGGGGAAAGAAAAGAAGTGGTGCAAGAGGCTCTTGGGAAAGAACCATGGCCACCGCTCTACATGGAGGATGTGAGACCAGGGAGGCAAAACTCCGAGAGTTCCAGTGGACAGAAGTTTGTTAGAAGCAAAAGTTCTCGAGCAGCTAGGAAGATGGTTTAAAACTCTTACACCCAAACTTGAAGTCCTGAGTTCAAATCCCAGGAACCTGCATAAAGCCAGACTCAATAGCATATGTGAATAACCCCAGTGCTCCTTCCTATGGTGAGATGGGAAGTGGAGACAGGAGAATTCCTGGAAGCTCCAGGGCCAGGTAGCAAGAAGCGACCTGTCTCAAACAAGGTGAAAAGCAAGGACCAATATTAAGATTGTCCTCTGACCTCCATATACGCACCGTAGCACAAATACACTGGAGTGCTCTCTCTGTCTCTCTGCCTCCTCACCCCACCCCAGGACTTAAAAAGAAAAATAAGAGCTCTGTTTAAAGTCATACCACCCTGAACACTCCCAATTTCATCTAAAAAGTAAAAGTTTTCAAGTGACCCTGCAAGGGTTAACCCCACAGCACAAAGCACCCAGCTCACCCCTGAGCAGTTCACTGACAAAAAAAAAATCTGAACCCATGAGTAAATATTAAATTACTTTACATTATGTAAAACAGTGTTAGGTACACAGTGGAAGCTAATTGAGTATTCATTGATTGACTGACGACTTCAATAAACTGAGGAATAAATCTATGTGCAGACCCTAAATTGTCCTTCAGATTTATGTCTTTGGCTTCTGCCCTGGTGACTTTTTCTAAAAAGCTTCTGAGGCAGGGAGGGCATATCTGGGAAAAGTAGGAAACTCAGGTTTTTATCCTGGCCCTGCCTCTGACTTGAATGTAATGTCTTATCCAGACCCGTTAAAGGTTTCTGGGGGAGGGAGAGACATTTTCTTCAATGGTGTAGTCCCTGGAAAGTCCACCCACAAAACCTCCACACCTGTGCTCCTGGAAGCAACCCCAGTGAAGCTCATTGGGACACACACATACACCCAAACACATACACATGGCATGAAAGTAGGGCACTAGTTGGAAGGAAGAGGGGGACCCACAGGAGTAGGCAGAGGGCACAAAAAGGTAAAGATGGGTGGCTGTGATCTAAATACAGTTATACACATGTATAAAGCTGTCATAATGAAGCCCACTGTTTTGTGTAACACAAGATAAAATTTGTATGTAATTAAATGGCTGGGATATACAAGTGTATACTCAGTATTCAAAATCGTACTCTAATAGTTTGCAAGTCTCAGTAAACACAGTCTCACTTAATAAAGTGATATATTTCTTAGAAGAATCAGCATGTGGCTCCTTGCACTTGGATATGTTTGTTAATTACACTAATCATCCAAAAATCCAAATTTTATGATATAGACCCGACCAAAGGACTTGAAGAAAAAAGGAAATAAGGCTTTTTGTTTTTGTTTTTGTTGTTGTTGTTGTTTTGTTTTGTTTTTATTTTTTGTTATGCCTGCTTTCCAGCTTTCTCTGTGGCTGTAGAAATGCATCGTCTCTCTGGGCAGTGAAGATAGTCACATTTTTAGTTTCTTTTCCTATAAGAATACTGGCAATTGGAGGAGGCTTTGATTGTCACGATTTCACACTACAGAAATGTCTGTAGAGAAGCCATGTCGCTGGCAGTCGCAAGCTTGTGATCATCTGAGCATCAATGCAAGACATGTCACAGGAGACTAGGTCTCTGCTGGACAGCGGGAGGAGGAGATCCTTTGTTTCTAAAGAAATAAATGCAGAAGATCCAAATGGCTTCTTCTACACTCATCACACACGGACGAGTGGGTTGAAGATAAGATTAAAAGGTCCTCCATAAGAACAAAAGGTTTTCTGTGTTTTAATGGCAGTTTGTGACGCATTTTAAGATGTGTGTGTTTTTCTGTTTGTGTGTCTGTGTGCACGTGTGTGTGACAGTCTTATGTAGTTCAGGTGGGTTTTCAACTTGCCATGTACCAAGAACGACCTATAAAACTCCTGGTCCCCCTGCATGCACCTCCCAGATTTTGGGGTTATATGAGTGTACCATCACATGCAGTTTGTGGGGTGCTAAGGACTTCATGCATGCTAAGCAAGCATTCTATCAGCTGAGCTACATCCCCAGTCTACACCATATGAAATCAGGTCCATTTCTTTGAACATTTCATGAATATTCCAAAATGAAAGTATGTTGAGTTTTTCTTTATAATCTCACTACTATTTAAAATGGGGTAGGAGCTTTTGTGGAGAGCTCAAAAACAGTGAAGTGCTTTAAATAGTAAACAGTTCCAATAAGTTGTGCCCTTGGGCAACTAAGATTCAAAGGTGTGTGTGTGTGTGTGTGTGTGTGTGTGTGTGTGTGTGTGTGTAGGTACATATGCACATGAACACCAAAGGCTAAGTGTATTCCTTGATGGTTCTCCACCATATTTTTTTGAGACAGGGACTCTCACCGACTCAGGGGCTCACCAATTTAGGCTAGGCTGCCTGGTCAATGAGCCCAGAGATCTCCTGTCTTCACCTCCCCAGTGATGAAATTACAGGTGTACCGTGCCCAGCCTTTAATGTCATTTCTGGGGATTGAACTCAGATCCTCTTGTTTGCAGCAAATCAAAGGCTTTTACCAACTGACCCATATCCCTGACTACTGATTTCTATATTTTCAAATGGAAAAAAATAATTGTACAGAGTAATGGCCACCTCGTCCAAAAATGAGAGAAGAGTTCCCTTGCTAAAAAAAAAGAACAACACACTGCTTTCTACCACGAGAATGCAAAGATGCCAGGGGAGGCCTGAGATCAGTGATGCTCATGTCTGGGCAGGTTTGGAGCTCCTCCATCCACACTCTCTTCCTGTGAGCACACACATCTGTAAGACAGTTGAGGTTAAAAGTGCAAGATAAAGGACAGACAAAGGAAGAAAGCTCACCGACCCATGCTGACCTCTGA
Source organism: Ellobius talpinus (assembly GCA_001685095.1). Taxonomy (NCBI): domain Eukaryota; kingdom Metazoa; phylum Chordata; class Mammalia; order Rodentia; family Cricetidae; genus Ellobius; species Ellobius talpinus. Next base: position 4,108 of record LOJH01043002.1, read on the forward strand.
CATTGACCTCATTAGCTGATCAAGCGAGCCAACCACTCTCAGATATCAGAGAACACTGTATGCTAAGACATAACAAGAATCACCAGATCATCAGCTTACAGATACCTCTAGCTTGAGCACTCTTATTTATTAAATATAATATGAGGACCACATGTGCACATTCTCTTTCATCTTTTAATATTTTTTTACATAATGAGATCTAGGACTCCAGGGAAACCAAAGACTCTTTCCCTTCATAACTCTCTAGTCTTTCCTTCAAAATACATTAAAAATATGTAAACAATAACTTTTTCCTTTGATTGATTGCTTTATAACAATCTCTACCAGTCAACACCCAAAGAGTAGAGATCTTCTCCCTGCAGTCTGCAGTCTATACCCAGCATTTAGAAAGACCCAGGAACATAGAAGGTTTTTAAGATGAACTTGTTGGACTGGTAATGTACCTCAATTAAGCCAAGAGCTTACATAGAATTCATGAAGCCCTGGATTTGGTTCCTAGTACCACATCAATCAGGTGCAGTGGCCTACACCTGTAAACCCCAGAACTCTAGTGGTGAGACAAGAGAATCAGAAGGGCAATGTCATCAGGATGAGTTTGAGGCCAGCCTGGTATACAGAAGACCCATACAAATAAAGAAATGAATAAATGGTGTACTTACTGAGTTAGCTGTGGTATCACATCTCTTTCATTCCAAAGCTCAGGAGCCTACTGGAGGAGAATGGCAAGTTCAAGGCCAGCCTGGGCAAAATAGTGAAACTTTATCTGAAATAAGCAAGCATTTGTTAAGTAATAAATAAAATAAGTAAATGCATAAACAGGGATCATAGGATTAAATCTAAGCCCATATACTATCTTGTAGCATTAGGTATAACTGACTATTTCTTTATACTCAAGATTAGATAGAAAGCTTTTCCCACCTTTCAGAATTCCATGTTCTAATGAAAAAGGTTTATAGCAATACAGATGGCTTATGTTGTGGTTGTAGTCCAGACATATTGCACATAAACTCACTGAACCCAACAGTGGCTCTAGGAGGGTTATGCGTGTAAAAAGGAAGGCATGGTTAAGTAAGTTGCCCTAGACCACACATCTCGTGCCTCTAGTTATAGGTGACTTGTACGTGAACGCAGGCCGCTTGCTCAGACAACACCCTTTGCTCCCTTTTCCCTTTGCGGTGCTAAGGCTGGAACTCAGGGCCTTGTCTAAGGCCTTATCCACAACAGGCTGAGATATTCAACCCCTGAGCCTCATCCTCAGTCCCAGAAACCATGGTCAGGTTTTTCTGGTCTTTTTTTTTCTCTCCTTAAAATAGGGCCCACTATTTAGACCAAGGTGGTCTCAAATTCTCTATTCTCGTATTCTTGTCTCTACCTCCTAACATCTCCAGCAGCCCAAGCTGACCTCAGACTCTATATTGTTGAGGATGACCTTGAGTTTCTGATCTTCCCCTTCCACCTCCAGAGTACTAGGATCACAGGCTGGTACCACAGTGCCCAGCTTTATGCAGTGTTGGGGATGGAACCCAGAACTTTATGGACTCTATATAAGTACTCTACCAAATAAGTTGCACGCCCAGCCTCAGAAGCTGAACTGTTAATACAACACTTTGGTAACTTGTTCTCTGATAAGCTAACAGACTGATGTCATGAGAAGCCATGGGGTGGTGTATATAGGACTCAAGGAAGCAAGGAAGGAAGAACTAGATGCAAACCAAAGCAGCAGCAACCATTAAGAGCAAGTACTTGCTTCAGGAAGAGATCTCCCCGAGAAGGTCTGTGTGGTTGACGTGGAGAGCAACATGGTGCTTCCCTGTGGGCTGGAGTGAACCTCACCTTCCCTTTGCTTGCTCTTTCCAGCCTTGGTAGCAGGAAACTTCACTGGGAACTCCACGCAGGAATCAAGCTCTGGCTTCCGCAACTGAATGGACTCAGAGGATTTTGGAATGGGGTTATCAATGACCTCTAAATTCAGAACTGAAGATACAGTGAGACAGTCACCCAGCACAATACACAGAACTGTTTTCCATCTTGACCCTCCCTCTCTGTCTTCACCCTCCCTCCTCCCAGAAGGGAAGGACCTGTCTCCTCCAGTCTCCATGTACATCGGGTCTTTCAAGTGGGATCACTTCCTTTAATTACTGATTGATTATCATTGTGGCTTCTTGTGCCACTTCGTGTTTCTAGCCGAGATGCCAATCCAACTCATCTCCTTCACAGGGCTCTGCAAATCACCCTAATTTGTAGACTTCATAAAAAATATACTTTTGGTTCCTCAAAGCAGTTCATAAGAACTTTGAATTGGGGGAAAATTGCACACTCCTCTGGTGCAGTTTTTAAATAGTTTGATCAGTCCAGTTCCGTTGGAAAGAAGATAGTGTTTAATTCATGCCTTCTCAGAGGGAGCTATCTTTAATTAATTCTTCCATCGCTGAATCAATACAGCAGAAACTTTTTTCTACGAAATAAAGTTATAAGAAGTAAAATAAAAAGAAAGCTTCCACTCAATTAAAAGTTACTTTAGGGATGACAGTGGGTAAAGGGGCTTGCTGCCAAGCCTGATCACCCGAGTTCAATCCCTGGGGACCTACATGGTGGAAGGAGAGAGCCAATTCCCACAAGCTGTCCTCTCAGGACTCAGACACGCATGCACATTAATAAAGGAAAGTAATTTTTTAAAGGTGCTGCATCAGGGCTCTGCTCACTTTACCTCTTTCAACTTCCTGCACCTTTTGATGTGTTTGCTTTTCTCTTTCTCATTTCTTTCACATTTAGGAGGTAGCTGAATTTTTTAATTCAAAAGAAAAACATTTCTCCAAATGGGGAACTAGCTCGGTTGATAGGATGCTTGTTGAGCATGCCCAAGAGGCTCTGGGGTCCAGCCCAAGCACTGCAAAAATTGGGCATGGTGGCATACACCTATAATTCCAGCACTCTAAATGAAGGAGGATCAAGTTCAAAATCATTCTCAGCTACACAGCAAATTCAAGGCCAGCCCTGGGATACATGATATCCAGGAACAGGAGGAGGGAGAAACAGAAGGCAAGGCAGGGAGAGGGGATGGCAGGAGGGGAGAGGGGATGGCAGGTGGGCTCTTCTTCCTCTCTCCCACCTACCCCTTGGCATTTGGCCTTTCTTCCTGTCTTTCTCACATCTCCCACTCAGCCCAGTTTCCTTTCCTCTGGAACCCTCCCTGTCTCCCTTGTCTCCCACCACCATTGAGCCTGTTTCGCACCATCATGTGTGCCCAGAGGGTACAAAACAATTAGTACTTGTAAAAACCGTTTTCTTCTATGTGTGTGATGTATATGCGTCATCTCTACCTTATATATATTGAAACAGGGTCTCTTGATGAACACAGAGTCAGCTGATATGGTGAGTCTAGACAGCCAGCTTGCCCCAGGGATCCCCTGTCTCTGCCTCCTGAGCCTCGGATTAGAGATGGGCCACTATTTCTGCCCAGCATGTTCATGGGTGCTGGAGTCCAAACTCTAGTCCTCATAGCAAACACTCTACCTGCTGAGCCATCTGCAACCCTATAGTGGCACCCTATGTGCCATTTCATGCATTTACATTCCTTCCTCTCAGCCTGATATTGTGGTCACAGAACTTGATCATTTCCTGGATAGTACTAGTCATGACTTGCAACTCAATATTAATGATCTCCATAAATCCATTGGAACTAAGGGCTAGTGTGAAGGCTGGGGACTATTCCTTCCTTCCTGGCCAGCATCTTCCCATGAAATGTCCTAGATGAAGTTGGTTACATTAGCGCACACTGTGTAGGAATGCCCTAGAGGTGCCAACTATGTGTCTGTCTGTCTGTATTATATGCATATGTGTGTGCATGTTTGTGAAGGATAAAGGGAGCCTTGTAAGTCAACTATCATATCTTTAATTAAATTTTTAGCATTTTATATAAGGAGATGTGTTGCCTGCATAGATGTATGTGTGTCACATGTGTCCAGTGCCCTTGGAGGCTAAAAAATGGATCCCCTGAATCTCCAGTTATAGGTGGTTGTTAGCCACTTGATGTGGGTGCTGGGAACTGAACTCCAGTTCTATGCAAGAGCAATATATGCTCTTAACCCACTGAATCATCTCTCTAGTGCACACACACACACACACACACACCCCAAAATAAGTTTTAAAAAGTATTACTTCCTAGAAATTTTGCTTTCATTGTGAAATATCAATTCTATTTACATCCAGAGGAAGTATGAACAGAATACATATAGGTGAGTGCTTGAACTGAAATGATTTCCTGATACATTGAGTTTCTACTGTAGCTTTTGTTTGGTTTCAGTTTGCGACAGGATCTCACTATGCAGTCCTAGCTGACTTGGAACTCCCTTTGTAGACCATGCCTGGAACTCACAGAAATTCACCTGCGTCTGCCTCCCAAGTGCTGAGATTAAAGGCATGCACCACGCCCAGCTGATAGTTTTTGTTAAGTCTGTTGCCTAACTAATATGACTGATGTCTGTGATGCATGCTGCAGCAAATGAAAATCAAAGCAGAAAAAAGAGCGTCTTCTGCACTGTCACTGTTCAAAACAAACCCTCTTTCAACAAAATGCCCACATCCTAGGAGAGATGTTGAAATGCACTGTGATGTGTAATGTCTAATAACTTATGTGCTGTTGACTCCCTTTCTGCCCATTAGCGGTCTTCAAAGCCTTAATGATCCTTATAATTAAATTACATCTCAGAATGAGAACTTCCTGGGAATATATAACACTAGAAATATAGATTTTGTATAAAAATCAAAGTAATATAATTTGGTGACAAATGGCTAGGAGTGATTGAAATTGGGGGAGCATGGACTCGAACAAGAAGTGCTTCTGAGAAGAGAGTTGAAGACCTGTGAGAGAATGGAGAACCACACCCCAGGGGCCAAGGTCAAGATTAATTGACTTTCTAACTAAGACAGATGAGTATCATTGTGCAGGAGGCCAAGGAGATGAGGGTCATGCATCAAGCTCTGATGCCTGTGGATCGCAAATGCTACAAATGGCCCCTGAGCACTCATCAATTCTGTTTCACGGGGCAGTCTTAATGAACAGGGGATCGAGCTTCTGCAATCACAGAGCATAGTTTTGAGACAGGTTGTGACCAAGAAGTAAGTGGTGTTAGAATCTTTTCAGAAACAGAACTACAATAGAAAAGGGAAGAAGAAAGAAAAAAGACAGGGTTCATCATCGTAGGGGGCAGGTAGCTGTGTCGGAAAAGAAACGAAGGCACAACCATGCAGCTGATGCTTTTGGATGGGGTTCTGCTGTCCTGAGAGGAAGCAGAATACTGGATTGGACTGGATGATGTGGCAAATTTCTCAGTCGGTATTAGCTGCTTGCTTGTATATCGTGTGTGTGCATGCATGCATACATACATATGCAGGTCAGGGGACAACCTGGGTCTGATTCCTTGAGCAGGGGCATCCACCCTGTTTTTGAGATGGTCTCTCAATGGCCTGGAGCTTGGCAAGTAGGCAAGGTTAGATGGCAGCGAGCCCCAGGCATCCATCAGGCCTCACCTCCAAAGCCTGGGATTGCAAGCACACATCACCACACCCAGCTTTTTTATGTGGGTTCTGGGGAGCAAACTCGGGTCCTTCTACTTGCAAGGCAAGCATTATAATGACCAAGCTATGCTTTCATAGCTCCCCAGCCCATGTTTTCATATTTTTTTAAAAGTGAAGAAAATGTCAGCTCTGAAGTGAGTACACATTGCGTGTGCTTATACGTGTCTGTACATGTGCACTCAACCTCAGAACCAATACACGGTGAGACTCCCTATTGCTCCATAAAGCAAATGAGCTATATTCTTCCAGGTGACCAGAGAACAAAGGCCAGACCTTATTCTCCTCCTACCATGCCCTTCTCACAGTTGAGAGAAATGTCCTCCAGCTATGGTTATACAGGAGGCACAGTGGAGCATACCCAGCCTGTTCAGATCCATGCTAACACAGCGCTCTGATAGATCACATCTGTTGGAACTTTTAGACTAATCCACAATGTCTGCTCCCCAGACTCTTAATTTAACACACTTGCCAGACAGAGATCAGAATCTCTTGATATGTATGACATGTTATCTACAGATTAAAATAGCTGGCCACTAAACAGCACTAGCTCCATCTAGCAGTTGCCACCGTAGCTCACTCCAGCCCAGCATATGCCATGGTACATCATTTTGCAGATGTAGCTCAGTTGGTAGAGTGGTAGTTTGCTTAGTTAGCGTGCACAAAGCCCTAGGTTCGATCCCCAGCACCACATAGAAGTCAGGCATGGTAGCATACGCCTGTAATTCCAGTGCTTAGGGGATAGAGGCAGGATGATCAGAAACTCAAAGTCAAATCCCAGTGTGGTGGTGCACCTCTGCACTCTACAGTGAGATGGGGTTGGGGGTAGAATAGCCCAGAAGCTCAAAGGCAAGCTGTCCTGGAGTATGGAGTGTGGCAAAAACAGTGACCCTGGGGCTGGAGAGATGGCTCAGAGGTTAAGGCCATTTGCTGCTATTGCAGAGGACCTGGTTTCAGTTCCTAGTACCCAAATAGCAGCTCACAATCATCTGTAACTACAGTTCCAGGGGACCCAATGCCCAATTCCGGCCTCCTACATGATGCAATACACACGTGTAGACACAGCACCCAAACATGGAATAAAAATAAACATCTTAAAAGAGAGACTACTTAATGAGGTACAGTGTCTCTCACATACATTAGCAATAAAATAAACAGTAAGATGAAAGTCGTCCTTGGCTACATAGAGAAGTCAAGACCAGCTTGGGATGCAATTCGATCTTGTCATGAAAATAAATAAGTAAGTAAGCAGATAAATATCAGGGAGTTGGGGGTATAACTCTATGGTAGAGCACTTCCTGGCATGTGTAATGCCCTGGCTTCAATCTCTAGCGCAGCAAACATAAGTTAAAAAGTTAAAAATTAGTACATATCTAACACCTTTGCTGGGTATAGAGAATCAATACAGAAAGACAAGTAACAATTTACAAAATCCAGTCTGACTTTGCCTAGTTTCTGTGTCAGACCACTTGCATCTCAGTCGTATGAGGTCATCGCTCTCAGACTGAAAGCCCAGTCTAAACGTTGCAGCTCTTTTTCTCATAGAGAAAAAGAATAGTGCTATTCTCAAATGGTCTTCCGAGAGACACTGGACTTTTCTAAGAACTCCTGAAAGCCAGGGCACTGAAATTATAGACCCGCTGCCCAACTCTTTGGCATCCAGACTTCTTAGAGCAGTGGTTCTCAACCCTTTGGACTTACCCACCCTTCCACAGGAGCCATGTATCAGATGTCCTGCAGAGCAGATATTTACATTAAGATTCATAACAGTAGCAAAATTACAGTTATGAAATAGCAACGGTAATAATTTTATGGCTGGGAACCACCACATTAGGAACTGTATTAAAGAGTTGAAGCATGAGGAAGGTTGAGAACCACTAGCTTGAAGTCCTTTGTATACCTGCTAACTAGTCTTTGCTCCCCTCAACAAGGAGACATTTAGAGGGGAAGAGCAGCCTAGAGAGAAAGAGGGACACATATAGGTTAAAGGAGCCAAGAAAAAGAGAGAGAGAGAGAGAGAGAGAGAGAGAGAGAGAGAGCTCAGTTAGTAGAGAGCAATTGTCTAACAGGCACTAGAGCCTGGGTTCCATTTCCAGCACCCAATGAGCTGAAAGTGATGTAGATGTGTTAATCCAACTTCCCACTTGGGAAATCAAAGCAGGGGATTGGGAAATTCAAGGTCATCCTCAGTTACACTCTGAATTTGAGCCCATAGTGGGTGAGAGACCCTGTCAAAGAGAAAAAGGGGAGGAATGAGAACAAGAAAGGAATAAGGGACAGAGAGAAGGAAAAGAGACAGAAAGAGAAAGAGGAAAAGAAAGAAAATGAAAACGGAGAAAGCCCTTCTGCTGCAGAACCCCAGGGCTGAGCCACCCTGCGCTTGTAACACCAATTGAACTAAGAGGGGCTTTTCAAGTCTCACTTTGTGTGTATAAGCGCTGTGTGATACCAGGCGTGGAGACAAGCCAAGTGGAAAGACAATATTCCATAGAGCCCAATAGAAGATTCCCACTGGAGTTTGTTTGTTCTATATTTTATACACAGGAATTTAAGACAATATAACTCCTTCCTTTCAAAACAAGCAGTTTTCCCTTCTGGCCACCGCAGCACAACACAATTGTTACCCTGGCATGCCTTATGGCCCAAGGAGTCCGCTGCCTCCCCTTCCTCAGGACTCTGGGAGCTTCCTCTGCTCATGGTGTGTGCTCTGAGAGTTGGCCCCCACTCTGCCTGTTTATAGCACAGGGGCAGGAAGAAACAAAGCAATTGTGAAGCTTGTTGAGAAGCTGTTCATATGATATTAAAGGTGACCTTGACACTTGGGCTTCTATTTATTCCACTTCCTTCCAAACCGGGGCAGATCCTTCCCTTCAGGGTTGGAGCACTGTTCTATGGATAGCAGTCTGTGGGAACAGAGAGAAGTTCAGGCCCTCAGAGGTTATTCATTACCCATATCTGGAGTATAGTATTTCCTATTCACTCCCAGTCGGGTCTGCAAGTGACTGCTACTTGGCAGAAGGAAAGAGGGACTTTGGTGAAAAGCGGCTTTTGTTGTTATTTACTTCCAAATGTTTTTAATGAGGTTTTAATCTTACCACAGTGAGGAGCTTTTTCAAAAAAGTATAAAATTATGCATACATAAAAGGATTTGTCTGTACGTGCGTGTGTACGTGTGGTGTACGTGTTCATGTTGTGTGCAGGTGCGTATGCACACGTGCGGAAGCCACAGACTGACGCTGGGTGTCATCCACAGTTATAGTCTTCACCTCATAGAGTCCGCAGGACTGGCTAGCCAGGAAGCTCCAGAACCCCACATGTCTCTGCATCCACAGTGCTGGGGTTGCAGGCATGCACCACTACACTAGATTCTTTTTGAGGGTGCTAGAGATCTGAGCCCAGGTTCTTCTGCTTGAGTGGCAGGCACTTTCCAGAGCCATCTCTTCAATCCACGTAAAAGGATTCATACATGCAATAGAATCCGTACCATGTTCTCCATATTTGTCTAGGAACTTCTTTTGTGAAGCTGACCAAAATTACTTCACTAAGAGCCTGCTCTGTCAGAATAGGAGCCAAAGTTCATTCTGGAATTAGCTGGCTATAGTAGTATTTTGTGTTGAAGTTTGCTGCATTTTTTTTCAGGAAGTAGAGGCATTTCCTGAAGGATCAGGGACCATAGCAGGTGCATTGCTAAGTATAGTAGGACACATAGGTACAAGTTGTGCTAGATGGGGACAAAACAAGCCTTAGCAAGACTTAAACTTGATGATTTCAGACAGTTAGTTTAGCTGAGGATGTCAAGGTATCTGTACCATCAACACAAATGGAGTGGAGTGCTTCATATTGACTCAGGCAATGTAGAAATCAACATGCATTGTTAAACCGGTCAAAATCACTTTTTCTCCATTGAGAAAATGGGGAGATGACTTAGGGAGAACACTTGCTGTGCAAGCCTGAAGACCTGAGTTTGAATCCCCAGCCCTGATGTAAAGGCCAATCATAGACAGGCTTGCCTATAACCCTGGTGCTGAGAGTTGGAGACAAGCAAAGCCCAGACAAGCTCACTGACTAGCAAGCCTAGCCCAAAAGGCAAGCGGCCAGTTCAGTGAGAGACTTGTCTAAAGGTAACAAGGCAGAGAGCAATCGCAGAAGATACCTGATATCTTGCTCTGATTGCTGCATTCCCATATACAGGCATGTGCATCTGAAAACACGGGTGCACATACATATGCACCACACATGCCCACAAAAGAACAAACTTACCTGTACTCAAAACAAATTGTATTGTATTTGTGTGTCTGTCTATCTATGAGGACATGTGCTGTGGCATGTGTGTAAAAGTCAGACAACTTGGGGGCTGGAGAGATGGCTCAGCGATTAAGAGCATTGCCTGCTCTTCCAAA
>LOJH01043003.1:0-14081 GCA_001685095.1 Ellobius talpinus
TAAAGGGAACACTTCTGCATTGCTGGTGGGAGTGCAAGCTGGTACAGACCCTTTGGATATCAGTATGGCACTTTCTCAGAAAATTGGGAAACAAACTCCCTTAAGACCCAGTAATACCACTTTTGGGTATATATCCAAAGGATGCTCATTCATGCCATAAAGGACATGTGCTTAACTATGTCCATAGCAGCATTGTTTGACATAATCATAACTTGGAAACAACCTAAATGCCCCTCGACTGTAGAATGGATAAGGAAAATGTGATATATTTACACAATGGAGTACTATACAGCAGAAAAATAAAACAATGACATCTTGAAATTTGCAGGCAGATGGATGGATCTAGAAAACATCATATTGAGTGAGGTAACCCAGAAAGACAAATAGTGTATGTACTCACTTATAAGTGACTTCTAGACATAAAGCAAAGAAAAAACAGCCTACAATTCACAATCCTAGAGAACATAGACAATGATGAGGACCCTAAGAAAGACATACATGGATACATGGATCTAAACAATATGGGATGTAGAAAAAGAAAAGATTTCCTGAGTAAATTGGGGGCATGGGGACCATGGGAGAAGGTAAAGGGAAAAAGAGAGAAAGGGAGGGGAGTGGAGAAAATATCCAGCTTCCGACCAGTGGCCATATTCCTCTGGCCTTCTGGGAGACCCTGCTTTCTAACAGCATGGGTTGCTTCATCAACAGGCATTGATGTATACCATAGGTTCCTTTCCTATTTTCCAGTCTCAGCTCACCCAGCACTGTGTTTCTCAGGCTCATTGGTAGAGCTATTATGTCTTTTGCTTTCTGTCTGGTGCTGGGTTCTGTTTGCTTGGCCTCTGCACTAGTACTTACATGCTATGACTTGCTGTGTGTGTGCTGGCTTTTCCCAATGGTTTTAATTTTCTGGTGACTGAGGCTGTTGTAAAGTGTCTTTCAAGACCTTTATTACTTATGATTGTATATTATCTTTCCATGTTAATTTTCAAGAATTCTCTAAACTCTCTGAGTCCTATGTATGATTTACCCCATAGTATAGTCTTGAATGACAACATATTTGAACAGAACACATGCACCCAATTTTAATGAACTACAACTTATAAGTTTTTAAAAATATATATGGCTAGTGCTATTTATGCATCTCCCTTACAAAAGGTCATTTCTCACAATATGTTCTTAAAACTGTATAGTTTTATCTTTTTTGTTTAGCTGTACAATGCACTCAGAATTGTGTTTTTTTAGTATATGATGTAAATGAGGACCTTCTTAATTTGTATTTGGTTAGTCTTTTATTGAAAATATAGCCTTTCTATTTCAGGATATTCTGGTCCATTCATAATTTACCCCCAAACCAATGTTGGCTTTCTAGGCAGTTCCGTTATGCTGGACTGCCAACTTATCCTCATTTCTCCAGATTGTCTGCATAATTTGCCTTTTCATTCGCCTAAGTAAATAGCACAAATAAATTTCAGATCAACTTTTTAACATCTACAAACTGCCTGCTGTGATTTTGATTGGAATGTTGCTGAATCTGTAGAGAGACATGGGAAGGCAAACTCACAGGTGCCCTACAAACCTCCCACTTTCTTCAGGTTTCCTTTCATTTCTCTGAATGCTGGTTTGTAGGTTTATTTTGGCAGAGAAGTCTTGCATACATTTTTATCATATTTATTCCTAACATTTTAATGTTCTTTGATGCAACTATAAGTACTATCCTTTTATAGTTTTCTAATGAATTGTTGCTGATAATAGAATTGATCATTCTGTATCTTGTCCTTCCATCTAGAACTGGGCTAGATTTAAATTACAGTTCTGCTGATATCCGAACAGACAGATGGGCTTGTTTTTTTACATAAGCATGCCATTTACAAATCATGGCATTTAAATTTCTTTCCAGCCCTATTCACCTCTCCCACTCTTGCAACACTGCCATCAGTTTCTTTCCTTTCCTTCCTGAACTATGGGAAAGTCAGCTAGACCTCATCGTCAACTGTGTACAGGATGCCTTCTCTTGTTATTGTCCACTAAACAACATAGTCTAAAAACTACCTAGTGTTCTTGTTTTATCATGTGTTAGAGATGAAGCAGAGATACCAGAGTATGGTTATTTGCAGATACTTTATTTTCTTTCTTTGTTAAAAAAGAGGATTTATTTTACTTTTAATTGGGGTGTGTGTGTATGCGTGTATGCACACACATGTGTGTATCTGTGTGTGTGCTTGTGAGTGCCAGTGGAGTCCAGAGGAGGGTGCTTGATGCCTTAGAGTCTGAGTTACAGGTCACTGTGACCAGCTTGACTTGTGTGCTGCTATCCAAACTTAGGTCCTCTGTAAAGACAGTATGTGTTCTTAACCACTGAGCCACCTCTTTGGCCTTGAGCATCCAAAGATTGTGGTGTCCACAGGTGGTCCTAGAATCCACTCTGTATTTCTGTCTGGGGAAAGGCACATTTTGAGATCCTGAGGTGTCTGGTGTAGTACAAAAGACCAAATGGCAAACCTCTACTTAAAGATGACTGAGGGAAAGCGAACCAGACTGGTGGTGGGCAGAAACGATGGGAATATGAGAAGCTGGCTCTAGCCTGAGGCTCACTCACAAGACGCTAGGGTGGGAGGTGGATTGGAAGAACAGCAGAGGTGGATGAGCTGCAGAGCCCTTCCTTTCCATTGAAGGAGGAATGTGATTTGACTGACATTTTCAAAGGAAAAAAATCCATTAAAAAGAAAATAGAGGAAAAAATTTAAATCCTAACCTCTGATTTTTATTTCCTGCCTTTTGGAAGTCTGAGTGAGCCAAAACCTTCTTAGGTATTTGGAAGCTATTTTAACCAAATTGGATCTATAGAGGAGAATGCAGGCTTTGAATGTCTTTTAGGAGACAAGGCACGCTAATGGGTTCTTGGGTCACCAGGTCTCCACGGCAGAGTGCTTCTCTCGCTCGCTTTTTGCTTTCTGGTGCACAGTTGTAATTATCCTTTGCCCGGTTTTCTGTGGTGGGCAGACAAAGAAGGCTGTATGTGGTCATCTGAGAATACAAATGACAACCAAATTGAGTTCCTTCTGTGCGGCCGGACCTTCCTGTCAGGCGAAATGCAACGTGACTACTTTTCTCACCTAATTTTTTTCTGTTAATATGTCTGAGAGATCTTGCTGACTTTCGAGTTCAGTAACACATCCGAATGGGGTGGGGGATGCTTGTTTGCACAGTGAACATTGGAGTTCAGGGAGGGAGAATGGCTATTGGTACAGCATATACCAGGGGTAGCCTAGAGTCACTCCTTGATTCAGGCAGGGTGTGTGCTGCTGTGTCATAGATCAGTCTCAGTGCTCAAGGGGCACCAGCCTTAACGGAGAGAACAAGGACCACACAAGCTGTGTGACAGACAATCCAGGCCGCCCCCACCAGGTCACACCCGTTTGTGTGCTCTCCTCCCTCATTGAGTCCTCTCTGGTGAAGGACTTACTGGAGGTCCCACACTCCAGGTCAATCCTGCAATCTCCACCTGTATTTCTCCAGCACTGTGTCTATTGGGATGGGATGCCCTGCCTCAAATCCCCGAACTTTGGGTTTGGGCTTCTCTCACTGGTCCCAGCACCTGGTAGGCATACTTTGAAGGCAATGATTTTGTTCCTTCTTCCTCCGAGTGGGACGTGATGGATCCTGCCGCTATTGACCAGTGGTCATGTTTTACCAGGCAGTCATTGCTGTGGCCCACAGGGGTTGCAGCTGAATAAGACCGAAGATAACGCTTGTCCTACAGAAGCACACATAGCACCTTTGGGAAACATGAAAGCTAGCAGTCATGATGAAGACAGTAGGTGAGTACCAGCTTGATTTCTCAATGTTCCCCAGTTCAAGTATGTGACGTCTTCAGCAGAAAGTTCTTATGGCCAAGTTCTGGAGGTAACCAAGAGAAAGGGCAATAGCCCATGGGACGTGGATGGAGGTCACACCACTGTGGTACTCCACTGGCCAGCGAGTGCAGCAGAAGTAGCTCTTTTCTGACGTAGGCACTGCAGTTGTTAGCCTGCTGTGTACATCAGGAGCACTGTTGTCCAATTATAGAGGAATTCCATATAAGCTACTTGTAAAATTGAAACTTTTTTCAAACAATAGAATTTGATCATGTCTCCCAATCCTCCAACTCCTCAAAGATCCTCCCACCTAACTTCATGCTCTTCCTCTCTCTCACCCCCTAAAACCAAAACTCCTCTTCCCTCCCCATTTAATCCTCCTGCTCCAGTCTCCCCACTGTATCTCAGTAACTACATAACTATGTGTTTTATTTCCCCTTCTTTGAGAGGTCCTCCTCTCCTCTTTGAGAGGTCTTCCTCTCCTCCTTAGTTCTGAACTCATATCAAACCCTTGTTTCCTTTTGTAATTGAAAACATGTTTCATTCAATCATGCTAACCATGCTTCCCCCTCCTCCATCTCTTCCCAGGACTTCCCACATCCCCACCCTCCAGCTCCACACTCTTTCTCTCTTAAAAGTCCAGCCCACCAAAAAGATTAAGAAAAAGCACTTAAAAAGAAACCCCATAAAACACACAAAAAATGAAAACTAAAATACATAAGTGAAAGATCATAAGTCAAAAATGCCCAAACAAAGCAAAATGAGGGGAAAAGCCTAAAAACTGCCATTTGAGTTTGTTTTCTGTTGACCAGCTACTCCTGAACATGGGCCTACTCTGGAGTGTGGCTATCATTCCAGTGAGATCCGTCGGAGAAAACTAATTTTTCCTTTGCAAGTGGGTGTCAATGGCAGAAAGTGTCTTGGTTAGGGGTAGGATCCTATGTCCTCTTCTGTCTCTCAATGCTGGGACTCCATCTGGCTTGAACGTGTGTGGTCCCTGTGTGCCCTACCACAGTCTCTGTGAGTTCATGTGTGCATAGTCATGTTGTGTCTGGAGCCATCCATCCCCTCTGGATCTCACATAGATCTCTGAGTCCTGAGGGGAGGAGGGTATTCTGTGGCTTTATTTCATTCAGTTCTAGGAGATGGTTAATTTCTTTCTTGATTTCTTCTTTGATTGAATTGTCATTCAGTACTGTGTTGTTTAATTTCTATGCGTTTGTGTCCTTCCTATGGTTTCTGTTGCTGTTGTATTCAGTTTTATTCCATCCTGATCAGACAGAAAACAGGATGCGACTTCAATTTTCCTTTATCTGTTGAGACATACTTTGTGTCTGTATTAGTCGGGGCTTTCTAAAGAAGCAGAACTGACAGAATGATATACACAGGATTTATTAGAGTGGCTTATGGGTTATTATCTAACTCTTCTAACAATGGCTGTCTCCTGATGGAAAGTCTAAGAATCCAGTCGTTCAGTCCGTAAGGATGAATGTCTCTGCTGGTTTATGCCAGAATCCCAAAGAAGTAACCTTTAATACGAGTGAAGGAACAGGAAGAGTGAAGGCCAGCAGGCAGAGAGTGTGTCTTTTATATGGACTGCCTGCTTTAGAAGTCACAGCGCTGGTTTAAAGTGGATCTTCCTACATCAAAAGAGAGATTTCGGGTGGATGGTCCCATTTCAAACAACTCAATTAAGAACAATCCCTCACAGGTGTACCCAGCTGCCCGAGTTTTAGTTAATTCCGGAAAGTCAAATTAACAACCAAGAAGAGCTATCCCACTGTCCTAACACGTGGTTGATTTGGGGGCAAGTTCCGTGGGCTTCTGAGAGGAAAGTGTGGTTGGAATGTTATATGAGCATGTATTATGTCTGTCTGATTTGTGATGTCATGCAACTCACAGTGTCTCTGTTGAGTTTTTATTCAGATGCCCTGTCTTTTGGTGAGAGTAGGGTATCAAAGTCACCTATACTTACAGTGCTGGTGTCAATCTATGGCTTTCAGTCTAATTGTGTCTATTTTATGAAATTAGATGTTCCCATGTCCAGTGCATTTATCTTTACAATTGTAATATCATGTTGGTTTTTTTCTTTGGCTTTAATGACTATGAAGTCTCGCTCCTTTTCAAACTTCTATTGATCTGAAATCTATTTTCAGATATTAGGATAGCTATAACGGCTGTTTCTTCCATTTGCTTGAAATACCTTCTCTATCTTTTTACCCCAAAGGTGGTTTTATTGTTGATGGTGAAATGTTTGAATGAAGCCAAAAGATGAACTCTGCTTTCTCTCTTATTTTTTAATAATTTAATTAATTTATTTTACAGCCCAATTGCAGTCTCCCCTCCCTCCTCTACTCCCACTCCTTCCCCCCACCCTACACCCTCAATCCACCCCTTATCTATATCTGCTCAGAAAGGGGCAGGCCTCCCATGGGTATCATCAAAATATGGCTTATCAAGCTGCCATAAAACCAAGCACCTCCCCCTGTATTCAGGTTCAGTATAACTGAATTTATGTTGAGGTCTTTGATACACTTGGACTTGAGTCTTGTGCAGGGCTAGATATGGATCCATTTGCATTCTTCTACATGCTGACATCCAGTTATGCCAGCCCCATTTGCTGAAGATGCTCTCTTTTCTCCATTGTATAGTTTTGGCTTATTTGTTAAAAATCAGGTGTTCATGGGTGTGTGAGTTTATGTCAGGATCTTCAGTTTGATCTCTTGATCCATGTGTCTGTTTTTATGCCAGTACCAAGCTGTTTTTATCACTATAGCTCTATAGTAGATCTTGAAGTCAGAGATGGTGATGCCTCTAGAAGTTCCTGTATTGTACAGGATTGCTTTAGCTATCCTGTTTTTTGTTTTGTTTGTTTTCCGTATGAGGTTGAGTATTGTTCTTTCAAGGTCTGTAAAAAATTGTGTTGGGATTTTCATGGGGATTGTACTGAATCTGTAGATTGCTTTTGGTAAGATGGCCATTTTTACTATGTTGATCCTAGCGATCCATGCGCATGGGAGATCTTTCCATCCTCTGATATCTTCTCTAATTTCTTTCCTCAAAGACTTGAAGTTTTTGTCATACAGGTCTTTCACTTGTTTGGTTACCCCAAGACATTTTATATTGTTTGTGGCTATTGTGAAGGGTGTTGATTCCATGGTCTCTTCTTTCTCAGCCTTTTATCAATTGTACATAAGAGGGCTATTGTGGTTTTTTTTAGTTAATCTTATATCCAGCTACTTTGCTAAAGGTGTTTATCAGCTGTAGGAGCTCCCTGGCAGAAATTTTAGGGCTGCTTATGTATACTCTCGTGTCACCTGCAAGTAGCAGTACTTTGACTTCTTTTCCTATTTGTAGCCCCTTAATCTCCATTTGTTGTCTTATTGCTCTAGCTACAACTTTGAGTACTATATTGAATAAGTATGGAGAGAGTGAACAGCCTTGTCTTACTCCTGATTTTAGTGGAACTTCTTTGAGTTTCTCTCCATTTAATTTGATGTTGGCTGTTAGTTTTTTGTAAATTGCTTTTATTCTATTTAGGTGTGTTTCTTGTATCCCTGATCTCTGCAAGACGTTTACCATGAAGGAAACTTGCTTTGTAATACAATCTGTTGGTCTGTTTCTTTACTGGGCAGTTGTGACCATATCTATTAAGAATTATTATTAAACTATATATATATATATACTTTTAAAGTTTTGTTGCTTTTGGTTGGGGTTTATCATAACTCTTTTGATTAAATGTTACAGAATTGTTTATTTATTCCCTGAGACTCCTTAGGCATATCTAACCTCTCCAGACAGGATTATTCGTTCCAGTACCCACTGTAGAGATGGTTTAGTGTTCACATATTCCTTAAATCTGATTTTGTCATGGGGAATTTGCCTTTCTACTTTATTTCGATCATGTTTCTGGGTATGGTAGTCTGGGTCTTGTAGAACACTAGCCCAAAGTCTTCTGTCTCTCATAGTCTCTATTAAAAAATCAGCTGTTGTTCTGATTGGCCAGGCATTCTTCTCCTGAAGGTTTTTAACATTTCTTTGTTCTATACATTGAGTGTTTTGACTAGTTCATGGCGAAGACAGTTTCTTTTCTGGTCCTGTTTACTTGGTTTTCTGTATATCTCTTATGCACTGGTAGGCATTTCCTTTCCGTGTCTTTTCTCTTTTTTGAAGATTTTGTCTTTTTATAGTATCCCAGATTTCCTAAATGTACTTTGCCTGTCTGCCTGCCTTCCTCCTTCCCTCCTTTTTCCTTCTTTCTTGATTTAACATTTTGTTTAACCGAGTGACCTGCTTTCTCTACCTTGTCTTCACGATTTGAGCCAATCATCTATTGCTGAAGCTTTCCCCTGAGATTTTTGGTTGAATGGATGAAATTTTCATTTCTAGTTTTATTTTCTTTTGGCTTTTCTTCAGAGATTCTACCTCTTTATTAATCTCTTTTCATACCTTGAAATGATTTTGTTAATCACAGTTAATGAAAATTATTTTATTCTTCATCATCTAACTTGCTTTTCTCAGGGAAACCTAGTACTGGAGCACAAATATTTGGCTGAGCCCTATTGCACTGGTTATGTTGTGTCTTTGCCATAGGACTAGCATCTGAGGTCAGGTGACTGCCATGTTTCTTGATATGGATAGCTTGTCTCTCTTGTTCAGTAGGTGCTTGTGTCTCTGTTTCCTGTTACCTTAACTTCTCAGGATGTAGGCTAGCTGAAAGTGGTCTACTTTTCAGTGCTGGTATTTGAATGGGTTATCAGAAGTTGTTTCACTTTGGTTTGAGTGAAGGGAGACTTTCAGACAAGGATCAGCCTCCAGTAGAGTTAGGAAATTCTAACAGTCATTACTCAGGAGTCTGGAGTATGTGCTCAGAATTTCTCAAGAGTCATGGATAGAGGGGGTGTCACAGGAGCCTCTAACACCAACCTGGGGTCTGGGGGGATGGCAAGTGAGCAGGGGATGCACCCCTCTAACAGGCCACAGGCACAGGTAGAGTAGGCAGTGTGACTCTACAGTTTCTACAAGTAGAAGGTCAGGCCAGTAGGTGAAGTGCATGGGCTTCTCACACAGGTAGCTGGAGTGGGTGGAGTTGTTGGTCAAAGTCTGGGGTCCCTCTAGAGAAAGAAGGGGATAGAGTCCAGGGGTGAGACTCCTGATCCTCAGACAGGTTACAGGAGCCGGTGGAGTTGGCAGTGTCAATAAGGGATCCCTTAGGGGGCATAGGGAGTCAGAGGACAAACTGCAGGGAGGGGTGGATTTAGTGAAATAAATAGAAGATTCTCGGGGTGGATTTAGTGAAATAAATAGAAGACCCTCAGCTAGAGGAGGTCCTGGATAGGGCTATGGGTTGGGTGGAATCAGTAGGGTAAATCTAGCTAGGCGAGTCATATTTTTCATATGTAATTTCCTCGCCACTACCATGAACACACAGCAGCTGTAAATTGAGATCCTCTATAATTTCATGAAAATTACACGTACTGCATGAGACTATTTTCAAGATAACTGCATGCACAGCTACTTCTGCCTTTTGAATTTTGAGGTGACATTATGACCAAGCGCAAATTTAACTCGAGAGCTCTTTGCAGCAGCTGCACGGCCAGCACTGTGTTAGTTAAGTGACCCAGGCAAGTTTTGGGAGCGGTGAAGTCTTTCCGCCTGAGAGGTACAGCCATGACTTGACTTGCAGGTGACAGAACATAGAATTGCAATTTTGAAAATGAGGGAAATTATTAACCCCAACTAGGAATAACATTGAGAAGATAGGGTCTTGATTGACAGTCAGGGGTTTTTTGTGGTTTGAAATCCTTCTAAATTTTACTCCTCTTAGCCTGTTCTATGTGCCTGTTTTCTGTGGCATGCGTTCTAGGTTGCCGAGCTGTTGCTGTGGCCACATCAGTTGCACTTCCACAGTCTCCATGACCCAACGAGGATACGTATCTGTCCTTTCTCCCTGGTTTCTGGCACGTAGCTCCTAAATCTTGGTGAACCTCAGAACAGCCATATCTCTTGAATGCTGTGAGGTAAATGGTAGCTGGGCCCTCTCTACGGTCTTAGGAGAGAGCTGGCTGTTCAAAAGACCAGAACCTGGTTAGATGGTTGGGACTTTCAGCCCATCCCATCCTCCGGAAGGGCAAAGGGTCTGGAGATCGCACCAATGGCTAATGACTGGAGACTCTGCCTGCCCCACGAAGCCTCGACAACAGCCATAAGCAGCGGCGTCTGGAAAGCTTGCAGTTTCCGGCAAATCCACAGAGGATGTGAGCACTCTGGTCCACACCTTGCTTTAGACAGTTCTCTTGTCAAGCTGCACCTACACGACA
Source organism: Ellobius talpinus (assembly GCA_001685095.1). Taxonomy (NCBI): domain Eukaryota; kingdom Metazoa; phylum Chordata; class Mammalia; order Rodentia; family Cricetidae; genus Ellobius; species Ellobius talpinus. The sequence goes on from LOJH01043003.1 coordinate 10,178, forward strand.
ATCTTTGAAATAAACTGGTGACAGTGGGTAGCGTTTCCCTGAGATTGTGAGACACTCTCATCAGGCCTGAGAGTGAAGTGGGAGGAGTCTTGGAAAAACGCAACCCTCAGCATCTTGACCTGATCTGGGGAAAGCCTGGGCTTGGGCCTGGGATCTGAAGTTGGGGCTCACTTGAGGAAGTGAGCCCTCACCTGCTATTAGACACTCCTTAAGGGTTTTTAATCGGACACCAAGTTGGTATCCAAGTATTAGATATCTTGTTGGTGTTGAACCATCCTTTCCTTACCCCATTTATTGCTAGCCCCTTGTGAGTAGAATCTCCATTGGAACTAAAACCATTTATTATTTTAAAGAGTCCTCTAACTGAAGTACACATTTAAGACACAAAAGCACCGCACACAGGTTTGTAGCACATTGGAGTTTTGAGGGCAACTGCATGCTAGGTAGAATCCTGCTCCCACCCATACCCCCAGGTGTTCACATCCCAAATTCAATCATAAAAATCTTTCAAAGCAGAGAATGAGAAAAGCCTATTTGGCTCTAAGTGGAGAGAAGATCCTGTGAGCAGAAGGTGCTGATTCCCAGAAATTGTGTGCAGGCACATCTCTGCATATGTATGTGTGTGCATGTGTGTGTATGCATGTATATACATCCGCATGCATATGTATGTGTGTGTATGTGCATATGCAAGTGTTGGTTTCTGTGTGTATACATATGTATATCTGTGTGCAAGTGTGTATGTATAGATGTATATGTGCATGTGTGTGTATGTGTGTGTGTGTGAAACCTGATTTCTGTCTACAATCCAAATTGACAAATAAACAAACAAACACAAAAGGATATTCCCTTAGAGCAGTGGTTCTCAACCTTCCTAAATGCTACAGCTTTTTAATACAATTCCTCATGTTGTGGTGACCCCCCACCATAAAATTATTTCCATTATTACATCATAATTATGATCTGCTACTGTTATGAATGGTAATATAAATATCTGCTATGTATGATATCTGATATGTGAACCCTGTGGCAGGGCCTTTTGGTTCCCAAAGGGGTCATGGCCCATAGGTGCAAAAGCATCTCCTTAGAGCCCCCAGAAAGAAGCACAGCCCTTAACACCTTGTGCTACCCTAACATCCTTACTGGACAATGGAGACAGAGCTGTCTAGGAAGCATTTGGGGCCACGCCTCCCTATCAGAGCAAGTGATGACCTTTGATATGCAGAAGCCATAAACCTGTTAAGAATCTTATCACCATAGAAACAGAGACACCTGGAACTGAAAGGGAAAGGGAACAAGGAAATAGCAATAATTAATTGCTAATCCCTAGCATTTTTCATGGACAAATAGAAAACTCATGCATACATATGGAACCAGAAAGTGAGGGTCCCTAAAGCAGCTGCCTCAGGAATAAGCCTCCTAATTGGCTACCAGGAGGTCAGCCTTAAGAATATGCATATAGCATTAACACTAACTGGACTCATCAGGTTGTATTTATATATACTTCTTCATATGTGTATGTCTGTGTAACAATAATAAAGAAAAAGTCCATAAATTTATGAAGGAGTAGGGGGTGCAGTAGTTGGAGGGAGAAGTGGAGATAGGGAATTGTGTAAATATATTACACATCTATGAAGATTTTAAAAATAATTCATGCTTTGAATAACCCTACTATAACCCCTCTACCCTCAAAGTGCTTCTTTCACCTGACTTGCCCTTAGAAAATGAAACAGAACACAGATTTTCCCCAAGTGTCAGGAAAGTTTGGGATTCACATCTATCAGGGATGATTTGGCCAGAAAAGCTTAGATTGAAGAGAACCAAATGAATAACCTGGTCTGACCCTCTCAGAAGTCACAGGTCTACTGAATTCACGAGTAACAGAGGGTTTTCCAGCACTAAGAGTCCATTTTCTTGCTTTGCTTACCATTTCAACGTGTGATTCTTGCTGTGCCATTAAATCACTGGGCTAACACAACAGGAGAGAGAGTAAAGCAGTATCTTATGAGTTCATGAATGTTTTGCTTAAATTTTATTTATGCAGGGAAGTCAAAGCATAACCAGAGTGCGGTACCTGGTTCCTCATAGCTAGAAATGCAGTTCTTAAACTCATGGGGCCTACTAAGCTGGCCAAGGCAGTGTCTGTGAAGATCTCCATGATGCAACCTGGAGGTGTGGCTGCATCCTTAGTTAAAATGTAAGTCTTTGACACTAAAAAAAGACAAGGAAGGAAGGAAGGAAGGGAGGGAGGAAGGGAAGGAGGAAGGAAGGAAGGAAGGGAAGGAGGAAGGAAGGAAGGAAGGAAGGAAGGNGAAGGAAGGAAGAAGGAAGGAAGGAAGGAAGAAGGAAGAAGGAAGGAAGGAAGGGAAGGAGGAAGGAAGGAAGGGAAGGAAGAAGGAAGGAAGGAAGAAAGAAGGAAGAAGGAAGAAGGAAGGAATGAAGAAGGAAGGAGGAAGGAGGAAGGAAGAAGGAAGAAGGAAGAAGGAAGGAAGAAGGAAGAAGGAAGAAGGAAGGAGGAAGGAAGAAGGAAGAAGGAGGAAGGACTCTGAAGCCACTGGCCCCTCTTGCCTTCTCTTACTCTGAATCACCTGCTCTGTGAGAGCCAATGGCCCCAACCAGCTGCTCTATTCCTCACATTTATATCTGGTCACCACCATGATCGGCAAATTCATTACCACAGCTATGGGATTCATTTCCAAGTTTCTCCTGGACAACAATGTGCTTGGGAGCAAGTGACAACAGTGGACCTTGTGCCCGGCCTGAAGAGGTTGTTGGCCATGTTACATATATGGCAAACATTTTGACCCTAATTGAATGGGACAGGAATAGATACAACAAAGGCTCTCTGCCCAGCTTCCAGAGACTTCTGAACTCCCTTGCTCCTGTCCCCCTTTTCACTGTCCCTGGTCTGCTTGCCTGGGTCCACAGTGAGCACACTGGCCCCAGAACTCAGCACAGAGCGCAGCAGGGGTAGCCCTCAGCCATGTGGGTTGATCCAGGCCACAGAGCGGCCCAGCTTGGCCAACCCCAGAAACACTCAAAGCAGGAATGTTCTTGGAGGGGAACACCAAGAAGTCAGCAATGTCTCTGGTCTGCTAGCTTGTGGCATCCTTTAGCTTGGCTTTCATTGCCCACACTGCCTGACAGACCCCTGCAACCGGCTGGCTATTTGTTCTGGAGGGGGCCCCAGCCCTGTACCCACTAAGGTCAGGCCATGCCTATGCTTGCCACACCAAAGCATCCAAGGTCTCTGGAAGGTGCTTATGAAGGAGTTGCCTAGTTTTCAGGGCATAGGAAAGGATCTTGACCACAAAGCCCACATCTTTGTGTAGCTAGCATAACGCTAGCTAACCCTAACCAGTCAGTTAGCCATTCATTATACTTGGATCAACTATGAAAAGAAACCTCTGACTGCATAGACAGCCTGGATGGAACTGAGCAGTCCAAAGCTGTTCAGTCATTTTGCAAGTTAATTCACCGTTTGGATGAACCCTGGTGAGGTGTCGGTGCTGAGCACAGCTAGTGAGGATGGCATCATCCATCTGCCCTGAGAAGCCTTCTCAGTGGGAGGCAGCAGATGAAACTGCAGCAGATTGAAAGGCAGAGCAAGCCCTTCCCCAAACTACAGTATAAAGGCAGCTGGTGTAGGAGGTCCTTCTGTCTATGTGTTGCTTTCATTGGTTAATAAAGGAACTGCTTTGAGCCTATGGCAGAGCTGTAGGGGAATAGAGCTAGGCAGGGAAAACTAAATGGCATGCTGGGAGAAGGAAGGCCTCCGCCATGTCAGAGAGCCGCCATGGAGCCACTGCCAGAGTAAGACATGCCGAATCTTTGCTGGTAAGACACTGCCATGTGGTGATATGCAGATTAATAGAAATGGGTTAAATTAATATAAGAGTTAGCCAAT
>LOJH01043005.1:3854-14080 GCA_001685095.1 Ellobius talpinus
GATGAGTTCCAAATGCAATTCTCTCCTAACAGGATCCAGGGCTCCTTAGAAAAGGAGTTGCTTCTAGGCTAGATAAGAAGTCCATGATCACCCAGATCATCTTGTCACACCAAGAAAGTAAGAAATACTCAAAGAATCATGGGAATAAGCCAAAAGGACACAGGTGTCTTCTTGCCAGGATTACTACTTGCCAAACCTGTGGGAACTGAAACACCAAAATCAACAGAATGGGAATACAACTCATTGGATAAACTAAGAACACATGCACCCTTTCTTTTTCTTTTTTTTTAAACTACTTTTTAACATTTCATTTATGGTGTGTGTGGTGGGGTGGGCACCCTGTGGCAGAGTGTGAAGAACAGAGGACAGCCACGGGAGCCAGCTCTCTCCCTCCACCACGTAAATTCCAGGGATCCAACACTTGCCAACAAGGACCTTTGGGTAAAATGAGCCAGTGTTCTGGTTAGCGTTTTCCAACTTAACAAAATAGAGTCATGTGGGAAGAGGGAATTCCTTAATTGGGGAATCACCTCTATCATACTAGCCTATGGGTGTGTCTGTAGGGCATTTTCTTGAGGGTTCAGCCAAGTATGGGTGGTGCTGCATCAGCTATGGAGATGAAGTCACTCAGTAACATTCCCCCATGGTTTATCTCAGCTTCTACTTCAGATCCCCACCTTGAGTTTCTCCCTCGACTTCTGACTTTGACGGTCTGTGACACGGAAGCATAAGCCAAACTAATCTTCTTCAAGCTGGTTTTGGTCAGTATTTATCCCAGCAGCAGAGCAGCTGATTACGACAGCCCATGAACTCTTTCTTTGATTGCGAGTTTGATTTAAATTCTTCTTTAAGTAGATTATAGACATTTTCTCTCACAATGCTAGAAACTGACCTCGGGGATTTATGTACGCTAGGCACACACTCTACCAATGAGACCCATCCCAAGCCCTTAGAGAGCAATACTTTTAGAAGGACTATCAGATTTAGAAAATCTTCAGAAAATTCTTTACCCAAAAGAATTGGGTGGAGATGTATTTGCGTGTTTCAAATATTCTCTGGAAAAATGACCTGTAAACCCCGTCACTCCCACTCTGGAGAAAGCTGTTGGAAATGACCTAAAGGGCACGGTTTAAAGGTAACATCAGCAACAATAACTGGCTTACAAGCAGTTGTACCACCTCCTGAGCAGGTCACAGCCTCCCTTCCCTGATACTCCTAATCTAAACAGTCCTCTGGCATTGAAAAGAGCCAGACAAATGGAAACTTAGAGGGCATTCTCCAAATAACTGGCCGTCCCCCTTCAGAACTGCTGACATCAAGAAAGACGAAGAAAGGTTGGGGGAAAACCTGGGTTTGAAGGAACTTACAGTGCTGTGCACACTTCCAAGATGGGATACTGGCAACAGGAAAGAACTGAAAGGCCATTACTGGGTTAAGTGAGGGAGACTGCTTTTGAACCCTGGGTTACAGAATTGGATTAATGCTACATTCTTTGATTTTTTAAGTTGCTGTATAGTTGTTAGACAATGCCTTGTACTTGAGAAATATACCCTATTGTCAACATGTAAATGAGTTCTTCAGAGAGAGAGAAGAGAGGGTCCAAAGGGGGCAAAATGTAAATAATTGGTGAATCTGGTAAATTATTTTCAGATGTTCCAAATACTATTCTTGTAGCTTTTCTGTAAGTTTGAAGTGGTTTTCTTCTTGTTGTTCTTGCTTGGTTTTCTTTTTTTAAATTAAGTTATCTAAGAAAAGGCTTAGCCAAGAGTCTGTTCTGCAACAGACTGATGATTGGTTAGGGTGGTGTTAACAGTTCAGTAAGCTGAAATTTTGCTGTGCTTTGTTTTGTTTTGTTTTGTTTTTGAAACAGGGTCTCATTGTGTAACCCTGGCTGCCCAAGAACTCACTGTGTAGACCAGGTTGTCCTGGAACTCACAGAGATTCACCTGCCTCTGCCTCTATAGGGATTAAAGGCATGTGCCACCATGTCCTGCAATAAATCTTAATTTTATACCTTTTGTAGATTATTCTGGATTGTAAATACATCAGTCTACGAAGAATGCCTCAAAGGCCTCATGACAAGAAGCAGCAAGGGACAACCCATGCTTGCCCAGATTCCTTTTCCTTTTTGAGTTGTTTTGACTTCTGAGTCCCTACCCTCCCGCCCCCACGGGGGGGGGGACAATCCTGTTGCAGTTTAGTCCTCCTCAGAAATAAGCCAGAAAAGTGATAGACTCTGTATGTGTGTGCATGTGGTGTGCATGTGTGTGTGTATGTGTGTGTGCGCACACGCCCGTGCATGTACACGTGCAAGCACATCACAAAAACCCAGAGTAAGCAGGGAATGGAGCTGCCCTTCTGGGCAACAGTCAATCATTTTGTGTAGGTTTTACAAATGTCCACTCTCTGCAAGATGCTAGAGTATAAACTCCTGAAAAGCCAGGTGAGAGAAGAAGGTTGGTTTAATCCTGTCACACTCCCCTTTAAAAGGGTCTCTGACCAGTTGTTCTCCTAATTTAGACGGCTCTTGTTCCTGCTTGTGCACAGAGAGTGGCAGGTGTCCCTGCGCAGTGGGTTTCCTTGGCCTCCGTGGCCTTTTCAACCGTCACGCTGAGTCTGACACAATCACGGAGACCTGGCTGTGTAGGCAAAGTGAATGATATTAATTGCCAGCAGGCAGGCAAAATATGAACTGGGTGTTCTTCCCTTTCCCCCTCCTAGTCAAAGTGCAGAGCCCTGTGATTTCAGAGGGAAAACTCTCTAAGAGGAAAAATTCTATTCTTATCTTATTAGTTCTAATCTTAATTCTTATCTTCCCACATGTGACCTTCAGCAAGTCACACCTGATTTAGTGTCTTCTCGTGATGTGACCTGTTCTTACCAGAGTAAGTCTTGCCTGACACACCTTAAGGATCATCCCAGGAGGTAATGCCTTTGAAATGGGTATAATAGTGCCAAGACACACCCCGTGCTATTCCCTGTAAATCTCGTGGATAAACTATGCTTTCTTTGTCTTTCTGAGGCAGGGCTGTGCTGGGTGGTCCAGATGAACCTTGAACTCCTCACCCTCCTGCCTCAGCTGCCCCAGTGTTGGGATTATAAAAATGGGATGAAACAGCCTGCCTCCATTTTTGGCTTAAAAGGATTTTACAGTAAAGATAAACTTGGTTCAGATGGGTGATGGTGGAGCACATCTTTAATCTGCCTCCATTTTTGGCTTAAAAGGATTTTACAGTATGCCTCCATTTTTGGCTTAAAAGATTTTACAGTAAAGATAAACTTGGTTCAGATGGGTGATGGGGAAGCACATCTTTAATCCCAGCACTCAGGAGGCAGAGGCAGGCGGAGTTCAATGAGTTGTGCCAAGCATGGTGGGTATGTCTTTAATTCCATCACTTGGGAAGCAGAGGCAGACAGATTTCGGTGTGTTTGAGGCCAGCCTGGTCTACATAGTGAGTTTTAGGAGAGCCAGAGCTACACAGTGAGACCCTGTCTCAAAAAACAAAAACAAACAAACAAACAAAAAACAAACCAAAACAACAACAAGAAAAGCTAACTTATTTCTTGATTCTTTGATGGTCTATTGAAGAACTCAGAAAACTCTGTTGATAGATGACCAGCTCTTTGAATTGCCACCAGAGTTTCCTAAATGTTAAGCAAATTTAAAAACAAGATATATAAGATAGCACTATAAAGAGATTTTAGATCATAATAATTATCTCACAATTAAAAGTCCTTTTAAAAATCTGAGCCGGACAGCAAATGGATGAGGAACGCCTGAGAACCGCGCCAGATACTCATCAGTGACTCTGCAATGTTCTGAATAATTAATTACACCAGGCAAATGTACTGAGCAAACCACTTCTCTAGGGGGCCTCCCTGGGCCATGCTAATAAGTCACTCACTGGACTTTAAATCTTACCCCTAGTAGCTTATTAACTTGCCACCAGGGAGAGTCTCTGTCTGCCTTTCTTGACTGCATCAAACCAGCATGCTTTCAAGAAAGTTATAGAAGGAGATGCAATGCCTGCTGTAACTCTCAGTCCTGGCCACTCTGAATCAACTTTAGAAAGCAAAACCCCAAACGTCTGTGTTATCTTATCAGTCACTGGCACCGTGCTCCCAAGAATGTCTTCCAAGCTATGTTCATCAACTTAATAAGGTGAGCTAGCAAGACACACAGCATAATCTGGCTAAAATCCTTAAGCAGGCGGGGGCTTCTGCTGTAGGGGTAGTAACTACCAGCGCTGTATCTGCAGGCTGTTAAGGGTTCCCACGTCATGCACACGAGCTGCTCGGTTGATTCAGGATGGTCACTCACATCTCAATGGAGCTGCATGGAGGATTGAATAAACCAGTCCATTATTTAATTCCAAACTGTGTTGCTTTTTATGAAGAAGATATTCAAGGCCAGGTGAAATTTCCTCACTTCCAAAGAAGAACCCCGAGCCCCACAACACGCATACAAGACCTCTTCCTAAATCTCACTATGTACTGATAACTTTCCATGAGCTGAGAATCATCTGACTGGAGCTAACATTCGAGACCCAAACCTGACGGCGCAGGATACACATTTGTGTGCGATAATATATTTTCCCACATATACACTGCTTTCACACAGCTACTAAATCATACCGTAAACTTTAGCTTTTGGCTTCAGAGGTGTTCCCCAGATTCCTACGAGCTGTGTCTATCAGGCTTCAACAGGTCTCACACTGACCTTCGACACCAACCTCTCCTTCCTTCAACACCAACTCTTTGTGTTTCCAGCATCCACTGAAAGGCAGGGCCATCACCCGGATGCTACATCTTGAGCATCCTGGACCCATAACTGCTGCCCTCCCTTCCTCATCTTTCAACAAGCAGGCCTGAGCTGTTTCCCCTCCAGGCTGTTTTTCCCCATGGGTCCTCTTGGTGTCATCTGGGTTGCCTTCCTCTCCACCCTGATCTGCAATCTCCTCTGCGTGGATGGAGGTTTCTGTCTTTCACCATCCATGACTCTTGTGTTACCCTCATTAATTTTTCCCTTGTCCCCAAAGTGACCCTCTCCTCTCTTTCCAGTTATCTCTAGTGTCCTCCCACAAGTTAGCTCTTAGTCTGCTTTTGAATATACACCCCACCAACAAAATCGCATCATGATTACTCTGGCCTTTTATCTTCTCATTTGCCGCTATATAAACCCTACCGTAATATCAAAAATTCAGTTTTCACCCTATCAGTGCTATGGAAATCACCAGAAAGCTCAAACTGGAGAGAGTCATAAGTGATTGTTTATAAAGTTGTTCCTTACATTGTATGTGAGCAACTTAAATAGCTACACTTAATGGAAAAGCTGGGAGAATTACATTATATCTATGGTACCAAAGCGTGTGTCCAGCATGTCATTTAGTGGAAGAATGCCAAATCACAAGTCAACTCCTTGGTGAATATTTCCTTTTTAAACTTTCACTGTTTTGTCTTTTAGGTTCGCTGCAATGACTGTATTATTCATAAATAAAGAAACTTAAGTGTTAAAAGTTTTTTTTTGGTATACTTGTACCCTTGGCCTGGTAATTCAACTTTTAGGATAATAGCCAACCTAAGGAAATAAGCAGATGGGCATATAAAGGTGTATTTACAGTGATGTCCTTCTCTGATGTGTTAATAATTAATAATAATACACTAGAAGCAGCACACATGTCCAACAATAGGAACTGAGAGACTCAGTGCATTTATAAGATGAAATAGTGCACTGTCTTTAATATCAGATTCTTGTAAATATTTAAAGATAAAAGAAAAGGTTTATGATGTATTAAATTTTAAAATCTACACGGATAGATACAGGTATATAAATCTAACAGTTTCAACTTTGATTGCCTAGGGAAGTATTAAAGTACAGTTTAACACCTTAGTGGGTGATACCACTGGGCTGTGAAACTGTTTCTAGTTCTTGCTATGCTGTCATTTTTAAAAATAGAAAAAGAATCAATGAGTTTGCTAACATGGTAGATATATGTGATCCCCCTGATGTTTTCTTTCAATTATTCTTTCTCTATAGTTAATCCATGTGCCACACAATAATGTAAAGTTGATTGAACATTTCTTACTCTCTGAGCCTTTCTGGTGAAACAATTGGAAGAAATTTGACTGAGAGATTTTGCTTTGTTCTGTAAGATGCTTCAGACAACAGAGGAAAGGGATTCACAGAGGACTGGCCCCAGCTCCCATTTTTGATTGGTGACACCTAGTTTTTTTCAGTCATTTAACTCTGTAGAATCTGTGCAGGCAAATTTCCATGCAGGGTCAAGTTCAGTGACAGTTCAGATGTAGTGTAGCCTGGGTCCCTGGCCTTGTGATGGCTTTGAAGTTCAAGGAAGGCCTTTATGCCTTTTACCGAGACCTGATAATTCACCGATTTATGTGAATATCAGATAGAAAGATAATAGATTAGATTAGATAGAATGAATATATATTAGTCTTATAATTATAACTATTTGAAATAGTATAAGTATTATAAACACTTCTGCTTGGAGTGCTGCAGGGGAAAAAAGTTTGTGACTGTCTTTTATGTTGTAAAGGCTTAGAGTTACTATCGCAGGCTTAATGATAGCTGGCAGCTCCAAGACTTATCCGTACCCCATCACGGGTATGTGTCTTCAGAATTCCCTGCGAACCTGGGGAGAAACTGGTTCTGAGCACAGACGACCACAAGACACAGCTAGGCTTTTCTTCTTGGATGAACACCTAAGACATGTCAGATCTTGTCTAATCTTCATTAAGAGCCTTTGCCGGGAAATTGCAAGAAATAACAATTGGCATTTAATGCAATTGTCATTTCAAATGAAATTATCACTCCTTGTAAAATTGTTGTGATATATCCCCAAAATATCAGTAATGAAATATTCCAAATAGATACCTTCATAAAAATCTGAAGTAGTTTGTGTGGATGTTAAATATAGGATGCGGTGAGAGGTACTCTATATTGCTGTAGTTAGGAAAAGACTTCTAAAAGTACAAGGCTTCTCTACACCAGTCATTCCACTTACGACTTTCAAGCTTGGTGATAGAATTTCAAAATACAGTAAGGCAAGACATTTTGCTTCTCTGATGAACAAGCAGAATTGAAACCAAGGGCAGACAGGGGTCAGACCAACAAAATAAGAGATGGAAAGCAAAGAGGAAAGGAAAAGAGATGCTGCAGAAGCTGAGGTCAGAGAAGCACAGCACCTACTTGACTTGCCCATTCTCGGTATAGGTGGTTCTGTAGAATCCCACAAGGGAGCCGTTCAACCAGCCGGCAAACTCCAAGGTCAGCAGGTAGACACTGTCGCCACTGGTGGCAGCAAGCTCTTCTTCAGCCTCGACCACCGCATACTCCTGCTGCTTGTACTCAAAGCACCGTCGAATTGATACCTTCCGCCCAGAGGGCGTCACAAGCTCTGGCAGCTTGGTAATCTTGGTCTCCCTGATGTGTAGCCATAGGTAATGCGTGGGCGTGCTCAAACTGATGGAGATGGTCACTGTGCCGGTGTACCTGTCTTCTTCCATCAGGGGCTTCACCTCCAGGTTGTAGTGGACTGGTTTGATGAAGTCTGGCAGCCTGAAGTTTGTCCATTGTCCACTGTCATCTTCACTGGCAGCGCAGATGTCCTGGTCCGGGGTAGGCAGGGTTGAAGTGCTGCTGGTGGTGGAAGAAGCTTGGGTCGGAGCCGCGGTTGTAGAAGCTTGGGACGGAGCTGTGGTTGTGTCCTGTCCAGTGTCTCCAGAGGAGTCACACGACCTGGTCAAGCCCACGGAAAGCCCCACTATTAATCCGACCGCCACCACCACCCCACAGATGATGCCCACATGTTTGCCTCGAATGCAGTATCTCTTAGAGGGCTCTTCCTCCGCAAAGTTCATCTTCCTGCCGAAGCCAGAAGTCACACATGAAAGGATGTTAAATTTAACTAACTATCATCAGCTGGCTTTCCTTTTCAATCGGAAGGAGTTCCCTGGTTTGGCAGCCTGGCTTTGTTCTCCTACACCTCTCTGTCTGGCGTCCAGTGTCCCTTTCCAGACCCGCAAGTTCCCACCAGCCACTCCAGGATGAAGGCGGAAACCAAGGAATGGGATGGAGACTCCCGGAGGGAAGCTGACTTGAAGGAGGAGTTCGAATGAGAACGCTGGCCAGCTCTCTATAAACAGCGGCTCCCGAGGCCGGCCCCGCCTGCACTGGAGCGAGTTAAATATAAAACAGGGCTTGCGCCTATCGGCCAACAGGAGGAAGAGATTTTGCCAAACCTCTGTCAGCAGCCTTGAGGGAGAAAGCTTTTGGCTAAGAGGCGTGCTTACGACAAAAAACACAACCTTTGCCACCAGATCCGGGGCTTCTTCCTGTTGTGTGCACAGTCCGGCTCTCTCAGCCAAAAGGGGCTTCTTGAATTTCACTATTTTATTAGGTCGCTTGCCAAAGAAGCTAAGTGTTTTGTTTCTTCTCTTTTCCCTCAAATTATGTAAACATTCAAATTCTGCCCTCTGTGGAAATCATATCCTGGCGTTGCATACTTGGAGGGATTCCTAAATTTAAGGATCACTCAGCTATTCAGTGACAAATTGGTTGGACCAGGTAGCCCAAGGAAGGCAGATGGAAGACAAAAGAGAAATGCAGAGAAACTGGCTGGTCAGGGAGACTGCAGAAGGTGAAAGAGTGAGCCAGAGGATGGAAAGTTTGAGAAAACAGAAAGTCAAGGAAGGGTCTCTGCTTGTCTCGGAGTTTGCCTCCACGGGAGAGTACGTTCTGGAGACTTTGATAGGAAGTCAGGTAGGGAGCAGAAAACAGGTGCCCAAACTGGCCTGTACTACCCATTAGCAATGATCCATTGGCCGTGAGTGAGGTATGTTTGGGGGCTTCCAGCTTCTGCGCTTGAAAGCTGCCTGGTGGCAAACACTAGCCACCTCTGACAAAAGCATAGCAAACATAATTACAGAGATTTCAGTAATTGTTTACACACCATGTGCTGTGGAAGGTACTTTAGAGAAACTGGCATTTAAATCTTTCCCACAGCCCTAGGCAAATGGATCTATTTTGTTGTCCATTTTAGAGAAGGCGAGACTGACATTTAGATGTCTGTGATGAAGGTCACATGACTGGCAATGGCAGAATTGGTGTCTGAAGACAGGTTATTTGAGTTGAAGGTCCATATATTTATGGCATTGTATAGATTTTCTTATCTAAAGAGGAGAAATGTTCAAGGTGAGATGATTATGAAAAGTTTAGCATTTTCAAAAGAGCAGTCCTCATGGTCAAGGTAAGATAACATTAAATCTCTGGCTGGGGAGATGGCTCAGTCAGTAAACACTTGCCTTATAAGTACAAAGACCTGAGTTTAGTTTCTAGAACCCCCGTTAAGAGAAAGAAAGAAAAAAGAGAGCCAAGTGTGATGGTATAAGCCTTGGAATTCCAGTGTTGGGGAGGTGTAGACAAGCGTATCCCTTGGGCTTGCTTACCCAGCTTAACCTTTTTGGTGAGTTAAGGCCAGCAAGAGACTCTGTATCAGATGTAAACAATGTGTTCAGCTGCCTGAGGAATAGCAGCCAAGTATGTCCTCCCCTGGTCCCAACATACATGCATCTGTACAAACACACACACACACACACACACACACACACACACACACACACTTAGAATCTTCTCTATTGTCCCTCTTTCTTTTTCCTTTCCGGAGTCTTCAAACCCTGACAATGTGAGCTTCCAAGAGAGAACGAACATGCTATGAAATAATTTCCCGCTTTAGCTGCTGTGACCTTTGCTCCCCACTCCCATCTTGATTTTCTAGTTTTTGGTGAAACTGTCCTAATCTACTTTTCTGTGTAGGAGTGTTTTGCCTGCATGCATGTCTGGGCACCACGTGTGTACTTGATGCCCAAAGAGGCAGAAGAGGATGTCAGATCCCCTGAGACTGGAGTTCCAGACAGTTGTGACTGACATGCCGGGGCTCAGAACTGAAGGGTCCTCTGCTGAGCTATGTCTCTGGCTTTCGAATAGTTGGTTGTTTTTTTTTTTTTTTTAAGGAAACTTGTGTTCTTCCATGGAACACATTCTGAGAAAAGCTACTTTAAACTATTCTAAATCTCAAATTTAGAATGGTTTTAAGTTTCAAATTTAAATAAGCACTAGAAAGAGATGAAACCCTTTAATGTCAAAATAGAACATTAATCTCTAACATTTGTGGAATTTTCTCATGAAATAATGCTGAGACAAAGAA
>LOJH01043006.1:0-14080 GCA_001685095.1 Ellobius talpinus
ATTTGTGTGTTGTTATTTCGGGTGTAAAGCTAGCCATGTGGGAGCAGGGCGGGACGAAAAGCAGGCCTGCAGCTCCTTTTAAAAGTGGCGCTCCAACATGGTAACTAACTCCACATAAAACCTAAGAGGGCTTAAAAGGAATTCTATACACAAATAGAGAGTTTAACACAGCTTTTTGCTGTTTGCTGGCCGGGTGCTGCAGAGAAATTTCCCTGACTCAGTAGCCCATAGCAGGAAAAAAGCTGCACGGTTTTAAAACGCAGCTTCCTGGGCTGTGCCGCCAGCATGAACTCCGGCTATAAAGCATTTCAATGGCTTTTATGGGACTGGATGTTTCTGTTTCCACTCGGGATCTGAAAGAAAGTACTCTGAGACCATGCCAATGGCTCAGCACTCCCCGCCTGCACCTGCGTGTCAGATTTGGCTGTAACTTGGATGAAAAGAGTTTCTGTGTTGCACACGCTCAGTCTCAGAGTTAAAATGCTGAGTGTGGCTCCTACCTTGTAAAAGGAGCTGCAGGCCTGCTTTTCGTCCCACCTGGCTCCCACTGGCTTTACACCTAAAATAACAACACACAAATTGTATTCATTTAAGCACTGCCTGTCCCATTATATCTAGCCTCTTCTTGTCTAACTCTCACATCTTGCTTAACCCATATCTAGTAATCCGTGTATCACCACAGGGTTGTGGTTTACCGGGAAGATTCTAACCCACGTCCATCTCGGGCCGGAGCTTCATGGTGTCTTCCTGTCTCTGCTTTCTTCCTCCCAGCATTCTGTTCTGTCTTCCCTGCCTATCCGGCCAAGCAGTTTTCTTTATTAATGAACCAATGAAAGCAACAGATACCTAGAAGACCCTCCTACAACCAAAGGACAATAGCATAGAAAAGTAATTTATAGATAAGAAGGGATCCCAAGGGAAGCACAGGGATGATAAAAAAGGATGTGGGAGAATAATTAGAATGTTATATACACATGTCAAGCAATAAATTTAATTAATAAATATTATCTTTGTTTTTCACATTTAAAATGGTGATGTATTTGGGACTGAATATAATAATACAATAGATAATAATGATCCATAATCCTTTTCCTCAGATGACTATTCAGTTATCCTGGAACCAATACATTAATCTTTATTTTTTTTAAGTTTGTGATATCAAAATAGCCATATATCAGATTTATAAAACCCAATAAATAATTTCTGTTTCATAGCCCATTTTGTCTATATCTGTGCTGATCTTAAATATCTTACCAGTTGGAATTCTGTATGTCCTGCAATGTTGAAAATGAAATGCCTCCTGTCTGATTCATTCTCTCTCTCTCTCTCTCTCTCTCTCTCTCTCTCTCTCTCTCTTTTTCTCTCCCACATACACCTCCCTCACCATGTGTGTTTGTTTGGACACAGGCCTTGTACATAATGAGCATGCACTTAATACTCCATTGAACAACATTGTGAAATATTGGAAATACTGTTGTCTTTTTATTTCCTGAAGTGAGTCTTAAATTAGTCCATCAAGTCATTTATATATGCAAATTGGGAGAGTCAGCTTGAGAAGAATTAGTGTCTTTGGATGTATTGATAGCTATGCTAGCTATTTTATTTTTGATGTTTAAGAATTTAATGTTCATATTTCTACACATGACAATTTTACATTTTTAAAGTTTGATGAGTTTAATTACAAATTAACCCTTATGAAGTTAATAAAATTCAGTCCTGGGAAATGTTATGTTGATTGCTACTCTAAATGGTATCCTTGGTGCATGAATATATATTTTTCAAATACAAGCAGCCCATTATAGCAGTAATATCTGTAAGCTCCAAAACTGTGAATTCAGCAAATTTAAACTGGGTACATTTGAAAACAACTTGTGCCTTTGGTGATCATGTATAGACTTTTGTGTTTGCTGTCTTTTTTTTCCCTAAATAGTACAATAAGTAGATATTTTATTCTTTGGAATTACATATGCTTCCTTCAAACAAAAAGAACAAAAACAGACAAACTTAACAAAAGAGTGTATGTCTAACTTAAAGTAAACTTTATATGAAAAAAAAATGAAATGATAGATTAGAGAATTTTGGGTAAAAATCATCATTTGGTATAGTATTTAATTTGTACCATCTATGTGGGCTTTGTGTCTCGATGTGTCAATTGGAATTTTAAAGAGTAAGGACACTGTTATATAGTTCTCAATTCACTTCCATATCTCTGTCTAGAATGTTTTGGAATAATTTGTTTGCCAAATGTTTTAAAATACCAGAAGATGCACTGAGGCACTGAGAGTGTTTAAAACAACAATATAAATATATAGTGTGTAAATGTTTTAAAGTATATATAGATAAATTATAAATAAATAAGTAATTTGCAATAGAGTCTCACTGTGTATCTCTGGTATTAGTGCTCTTTAGTTGACAGGTTCCTGGGGAAGATGTGTTAGGTTTTTTTTTCTTTATGGATGTGATTCTTGACTCTACCACAGGCAAGTTGATGCCCCATATCTATGAGTATATACCGAGCATAAGTTCGACTCAATGTGTTATTTTTAAAACCGAAATAGCATGAAGTTGAAAGAATAGGAGGGATATATCTAGTAGAATTTAGGGGGATAAGTTAGGTTGTTTGAATATGATGAAAATATATGAAATTCTTAAAAATTAAGTCAACCTTTACATTGGAAGAAATATGTGCAAGGTTATTTAAGATGCTAATAAGATGGGAATAATTGTGTATGGATTTGGAGTTATAGTTCTCATAAATATTATGAACAACAAAACACCTATTAGCCATTTTTGAAAATTTATAGAGTATTATTTGGGAGGAATGGATGATATAAAAAGAAAATGATTTATTTTAAAATTCTTTTTTCTAAGTTGTTTGATTTTTTTCTTTTTCTTTATTCTTCTCTCCTACATTCAGCCTTTCTTCCCTCCAATCCTTGAAGCCCCTCCACCAGATCCACTGCCTGTCATTTTCCCTTAATAAAAGAGATGATTCCAGTGATACCAACTAAACTCAGCATAACAAGATGCAATAAGACTAGAAAAAACCTTCATATTAAGTCTGGACATGGAAATCCAGTAGTAATAAAAGTACCAAGAGCAGGTAAAAGGAGTCAGGAACACCTCCTACTCGCCCAGTTAGGAATCCCAAAAACCCCAAGCTAAGCATCACGACATGTGTGTTTCAGTCCCTGCTTAGTTGATGGACTGTGTTCTCTTGGTGTCTTCAATCACTCTGGCTTCTATAATCCTTCCTCCCATTTTCTTTTGGGTTCTCTGAGTTCCAGCTACTGTTAGGCCATAGGTATCTTCATCTGCTCTCAATAGTTGCTGGAAAAAGACTCTGTTGTGATGACTGGGATCGGTACCGATCTATGAGTAGGGCAGAATATCAGAATTTCATTCGGAACCATTTCATTGAGCTTCCTTCCTTCCTTCCTTCCTTCCTTCCTTCCTTCCTTTCTTCCTTCCTTTTTTTTGTCAGTGTGTTTGTTTCTACTCTAGGTCTCTGAGCTACCTATATAGCAGATTCTGGCCATCCATGCAGTTCTAATATGTGCTCTCATGGCTTCCCTGTCATTGATTGACCACTCTCATAACCTCTGAGCTAGCATTGCACCAGCACATTTTGCAGGCAGGACAGGTTGTATATTGAAAGCTTTGTGGCAGAGTTGGTGTCCCTCACCCTCCACTGGGTGGCTTTGCTTGGTTATAGAAGATGGCCAGTTCGGGCTCCATTTCATTTAATCCTCACTAGGGTCACCCTCATAAATTACAGGAAGTTTCCACTGCACTAAGTTTTTATATGGTCCCCTAAAAGTCTGCTACCGTGTCTCTCTCTGTACTTTCCCTCCATCCTCTCTCTCCCATCTGACCCATTCTGTTTTCATCCCCACTGACCTCAGTCGGCCAGCAAAATCTATTCTACTTCTCCTTTGCAGGACATATTAATGTCCTGCCTCGAGCCCCTCCCCCACCTTGTTACTTAGCCTCTCTGGGTATGTGGATTATAAATGTAATTATTCATTACTTAACAGCTAATATCCACTTATAAATGAGTAAATACCCTGCTTGCTTTAATAATTTCTTATGTGTCCGTAAAGCGTTTTGTTTACTTTCTTCTCCAGCTTTTTTTCTAGTTCCTTCTGTGCCTACTAACTCCTCCTACTCCTTACTAGTTCCTTCCTGAGATTCCTTTCTTTCTATTTTGTTGTGTCATTCATTTGGTTTAATCCAGCCCATCTGTGCTACATTTGCATAGGAAGAATTCATGGATCCTGGTGGAATCACCAGCAGGTACATAATTAAAGGTACTGACTCCCCATTTTCCTGAATCTGCCCACAGGAAATAGTTTAGCAGTGAGTCATGAGGTTTTCTAAATACCTCCTTCATCCATGCATTGTTACTGATATATCCAGAAAAAGGTTGAATTTTAAGATGTTTCATTTGATATAAGAATATCTACATGATAAAATATAATTTATCACAGAATTGGTAACAATAATTTGAATCTAAGCTTGCAAAGAGCATAAAATATTTCTTGAAATATACTTCAATATCTTTATATGCATATACAACTATTCCAAAATGTAATTAAGAGCAAAAACACTGTTTATAAATAAAGGAGACATATATAATGTAGAGAAAATTAATGTATTTAATTTTCCTCAAGACATTTGAGTTCCTGCAATAATCAAGCATTGTGTGCTATATTGAGACAAATATGAATTTATTGGGATATTCTCTAATACCAGATTGAGAATCTTTGCTAAGAGATTTTATAACATTGAAAATTGTAACCAATAAATTGAAAAACAAATGCTTTAGAAAAAGTTAAATAAACTTCTGATAACTTCTTGAATTATAGTAAGTCTAAAAATTTGTCCAGGAAATTCAAGTGAGTTTTCTAAAAGTTTTGGGGAATTGTCTGTCATGTACTTAACTTTAGGGCATGAAATTTGTTCTTGGTCCTTAGTAATACCCTACAGATATCCTAGTTTTCTTGCTACTCTTGTAAAAAAAAAATGTTCTAAGGCCAAGTGTTGGTGGTGCACGCCTTTAATCCCACCACTCAGGAGGTAGAGACAGGCAGATCTCTGTGAGTTCAAAGCCAGCCTGGTCTACAAGTGTTTGTTTCAGGACAGGCTCCAAAGCTACAGAGAAATCTTGTCTTGAAAAACCATAAAAAACAAAACAAACAAACAAAGAAAAAACCCTGTTCTATTAATAAAAAAAAACCTTCAAATTACTAACAGATGCACAAAAGTTGCTTAAGTTCAATTTGTTTTAATGTTACTTTTCTTTCTGTCACGATTTGGATGAAGCGGTCCTTCATAGACAGGCATATGAACACTTGGTTCCCAATTGTGGAAACTGTTTCTGAGTTTTAGGAGGCAAGGGATTGTTGGAGGAAGTGTGTCACTGCAGGAGGGCTTTGAGGGTTTAAAGACATCCATTTTGAGTTTACTTTCTCTGCTTCCTGCTTGCCATTCAACATCTGATCCCTCAGTTTTCAAGCCTTTGTTCAAACATTAAAAACTAATCCTATGTAAACAAACAAAAAATTCTTCTATAAGTTAGCTTGGCACTTTTATCACTGCAATTGAAAACATATATTTTCAAAAGACACTAAAAGCTTTACGAACCTGGGGAAGTTGTCTTCTGACACTGTGAAAATGAAAACCCAATGACTATGATTTCATTGTCCTCTTAATACAAAGAAAGTGCTAAATATATATTCATATTCCATTAAACATGTTGTCTATTTGCAGAGTATTATACAGTGTTACAGCTTGTCCCTGTTTCTAACAATATTCCAAAACCAAGAGCATCAGTTTAGACTATGTTTTCATAACTCTTAGATGTTTCAACATTTATATTAAAGGTAAAATGTGCTGTATTTGAATTACTATATATCAACTTAACTAATCATATAAGAATATAGTCCAGAAAATCTTTAGTCAATAATTATACTAGTATATGTTCTCACCACAATGGAATGAGAAAACTTTTGAGGAAAGTAATCTTCCATCATCTCCTAGGATTATATGTAAAGCACTGCTGAAAATTTCAGTTCGTTCTCTTATTTTTACATATATTTTGGCATGAATATTCTGTAAATGTCCCACATAACCGTGTTTAGAATTTAGTTAGCCTTATTCGTAAATTTTACCTCTGATTCTTATTTCTAATCTATAAGTATTCTAATTGCCTGTGTACATGTTTGTGTGTTATCCAAAATTATACAATCAAAATCAATCTCCCTCTCTCTCTAAGTGAACAAATACTAGATGATATAGAAATTAACAATGAATGACTCTTTGGTTGAGAATCATCACAGATTTTGTATATTATATTTTGCATGTTTTTCAAGAAACATCTTCTTTTGA
Organism: Ellobius talpinus; assembly: GCA_001685095.1. NCBI lineage: Eukaryota > Metazoa > Chordata > Mammalia > Rodentia > Cricetidae > Ellobius > Ellobius talpinus. The sequence continues at coordinate 6,391 of LOJH01043006.1, forward strand.
AAACATGCCATTTTTCAACAGTCATTGAGTGATTTGGGATGTCCTTTTGTATATGCATTGCTTTTATTGGCCAATGAATGATGCTGTTCTGATCAATGACTTAGCAAAGAAAAATCAGGCAAGGGAATTGAACAGATCCATATTTAGAGAAAGTAGGCAGGGTCAATAAGACACTATGTAGCTGCTGAAGAAGAAAGAAGTCCGAACTTACTGGTATGCCACAGTCTCATGGAGACAGATGAATAGACATGGGCTAGAAATATGTCTAAGCTATTGTCCAAGCTGTGCTGTAATTAGTATAGTTTCTGTGTGATTATTCAGGTCTGGGCAACTGGAAAATGAAGGAGCAGTCTTTGCTAATAGATGGAGCCATCATGGGACAAGAATTTCCACATAAGACCTAAAAAACTTAAGGAAAAAAAGAGGGCTTCTACACCTACAAAAATGGAAGTTAACTGAAGCTTTTTGGAAGCCACATGTTTTTAGATAGGTTCTGTTTGCTGGTGGCAAGAAGAGGCACAGCTCCTCTAAAAGGTTTCCTGACTCAGCTTTAGCAGCAAAAACTGATGGCTTCTTTAAAGAAAGGCTTCTAGGTTCATGCTGGCAGCATAAACTCTGGCTCTTTTGGGAGGTCTTGAACTTAAATGGGGTTTGTAAGCAGTTTATTACTAGTTGCTTTATGGCAATATAGACCAGCAGTGTCATTGGTGCTGGGGCCATGAGCATGACTCACAGAGGGAGTATTTCAATGTCATGTTGAACTGGGCAGAGAAAACAGACAGGGCCACATAGTTGGTCCTAGCCACACCTACTTAGCATTTGTAAAAGCACTCCTGGTCAGAAAATGATTACAGATATGCAATAAGGGTAGATAGAGATAGAAATAAACCTCTGAATGGGTCATGGTGTGTTTAAAAAGTGTGTGTAGGCTTAGGAGAGAGAGGAAAAAGAGTATAGAAAGTTATAAAAAAGAAGTAAAAATTTAAAAAATAAAAAGTCTTTAAAGAGAAAGTAAAAATAATATAAAAAAGTTCAGACAGTCATAGACTAAAGAGGAAAAGAGAAAAAAAGCCATGTAAAGATGGAATATATGCAGAGAGACTGGATTATGTATATTATTGTGTTTATTTTGAATTCTTTGACCACAGAGAGACATTTAATTCTGGGGGTTGATAAGCTAAACAAACATAAAGGTATTTTGACTTCAAAATTTGAGTTGAAGGATATATTGCTTTGGAAAGAAATTGTGATAACAACACTGAAGAAATAGAATCTTTAGGTCATACTACAAAAATCTATACTGCACAAAAATGGAAAATGTAAAATAAATGGAATTTTCTGGATAGGTACCATATACCAAAATTAAATTAAAACCATGTGGACAATTAAATAGACCAAAACCTGCAAGGAAATAGAAGCCGTTATCAAAAGCCTCCCAATCAAGAAAAAGAAAAAGGAAAAAAGACAAAAATAAAACAACAAAAATCCCAAGGCCCGATTGTTTAGCACAAAATTGTACCAAAAGTCCAATGAAGATCTAATACCCATGCTCCTCAAATTGTTCCACATTATAGCAACAAAAAGAACATTGCCAAATTCTTTCTATGAGGCTATAGCTACCCTAATATGTCACCCACATAAAGACTCAACCAAGAAAGATAATTACATACCAATCTCCCTCATGAACATTGATACAAAGATACCCATTATAATAGTGGCAAATCAAATCCAAGCACACATCAAAAAATCATCCACCATGATCAAGTTGGCTTTATTCCAGTGATTCAGGGATGGTTCAAAATATGAAAATATATCAATGTAACCCACTATATAAATAAACTGAAAGAAAAAAACATGATCATCTCATTAGACGTTGAAAAAGCATTTGACAAAATCCAATACCCTTTCATGTTAAAGGTCTTGGAGAGATCAGGGATTCATATCTAAACATAATAAAAGCAATACACAGCAAGCCAACAGTCAACATCAAATTAAATGGAGAGAAATTGATAATATTGGGCTAAACTTAGTTTGAGTCAGAGATGTTGAACTCCATTTCTGCAACCCTGGGGACATTGATGTTAAATTTGCTTGGAGCCTACTGTTGTCAGAGAAACTGTAAAATCCTAAAGTCAACATCTGAAACTAAAGTCCCTGGTATAAGTCTTCCCTGAGGAATCCCCAGTTTCTCAACCTCCATCATGCTGGAAGTGCGCTCTGCAAGTACACAATCTCTGCTTGTTATGATGGAGTCTGTTTTGCTTCACCACCTCATTTTCCTTAGGGACATAGAAACTATTATAAAAAAACAAGAATCATTTAAAGAGTGACAAGATACCTGCTGCTTGTTTGTTTAAACTAGCCTTGAAGATATCCTATAGAAGAAGACTTCATGACATGGAATTTGTTCATAATGCATGTTAGCTGAAAATAGCATCTAAAGAATTTTTAGATTCCCAATTTAAAAAATGAAATATTAGAAAATATGAACAGATATATCAAAAATTAACTTTAGAAAGGGAGGAAGAAATAGTTGAACATGATGCAGGAAATAAAATTAACAACGCTTTCATATCATGTACTAATTTCATGAAAGTGTTTTTTCAAGAAATACATTATATTGATATATGTTAAGAACAAAATGATTTTATTGTTGTTAAGACAATTGGAGATTTTCCCAGTCACCTCTTCTCTTCTTTATACATGGGAAAAGGCATCATTCCAGAAGACAATGACTTGCTCACAATGTGGGAAGAAATTAGAATCTGATCTCTTTTTCATATTGAAGGCTGACTTCACTAGATCACAATGGCCTTCATTGTTCATCAGATTTGTGTAACCATGACAAAATACATTGTGATGATATTCAGCAGAGAAGGTTAGTTTTGACTCATCTCAATGAAGAATTTTGTACATGGCCACCAAGTGTTCACATTGCTTTGACCCTTAGGCAATGCAGAGTATAAAGTGAACCTGAGCTAGAACAATTACCACATCTCATCACTGAAGAAAGAATATAATATTAAGATATAGTAGTTGTCTTAAGGGGGACACTTCATGGTTTAAGGACCTCCTTATTGTTGTGAACTTTGAAAATGCTCACTCCCTCAAAAACTATTAGTTAAAAAGTATGCAAAGTACTTTAAGAAATAGACATAGGCAAGGACTCCAGTAATTGAGGAAATAAAACCAAAACTTTGTAAAAGTGATTTCATGGCATTCAAAAGCTTCTATATAACAAAGAAAACAATGAAATGAAGAGACGGCATATATGACTGGAGAAAAATCCCTACTAGCTATATGTAACTTAAAGAGTTAGTGCCTTGACTATATAAAGAATTCAAGAAACTAAATGCAGAAATTAGCCACTCAGTAACAATTGTGAAAAGATGAAGTCCAAAAATCCAGTAAACAGGAAGATATTTTCCATATATCTTTAGCCATTAGGAAAAAGGAAAAAGAAACTATGAATGTTTGTAACTTATCTATGCCAGGAGGACCATTCATTTGTGGGGACTATATTTGTGTAGGCATAAAAATTCACATATATGTATATAAATCCATGTGTATAGGGCAGAAGACGGTTCACTGGGTTAGCTGAAGGAGAGTCAGAAATGGGAAGGCATAGAGAAGTGATTATTGTGAAAGTACAAAATATCTGTGTATTAAAATGTCTTTTGGTTGTATAAGACACTATGTAGCATAAATGTATGATAATTACAAAGCTTCTACCACCCTGTAATAATGCTAGATTGTGCTTTATACACACATTTTGAGGAATATTAGCCTGCAAATGTTGTGGAATATTTTTACACTATGGGAAGGTATATTCCTGTGACTGGTATAATAAAAAGTTACACAAATGATAAACATTCAAAGGGAAAGATGTGTTACCTTGATTTGAGTATTATCTAATATGGATTGAACAATCACATTTGAACTACTTGGTGTGCATGATTTTTATATATGTTAAAATAATAAATATATAAAATAGTCTAACAATACTTAGAATTTATTATCCTTTCTCTTAGAATACTCAGGAGAGAATAGTGGCAGTCACATTGAACTTGTAGTCTATTTCAGGAAAAAATACTCTTACTTGAAAAAAAAATATTAGTACTTGGTGTAGGAGGTCCTTCTTTCTATGTGTTGCTTTCATTTGTTGAATAAAGAAAACTGCCTTGGCCTCTGATAGGGCAGGCCTTAGATGGGCGGAGAATACAGAACAGAATTCTGGGAGGAAGAAGAGAGTGTGGCAGACGCCATGGCTCTTCTCCCCAAGACAGTTGCTGGTTAGACTCATGCCAGTAAGCCACAGTCAAGTGGCAATACACATTAATGGAGATGGGTTAAACTAATATGTGAGAGTTACCCAATAAGAGGTTAGAACTAATGGGCCAGGCAGTAATCTAATTAATACAATTTCCGCGTGGTTATTTCGGGTATAAACTAGCCAGGTGGTGGGGACACAGCCCTCCGCTCCTTTTTACAAGTACTTCAATTCTCTATCTCCTGCTTGGAAGGACTTGAGACATCAATTTTTAGCCTAAAAGCTTTTTGACTCAGGAACATGTCCACATGTATTATAGCTTGGCTGGATACTCCCTGGAATACAGTACAGGAAGCATATCTGATTGCCACTGTCAATTGGGAATTGGTTCTGTGAGTGACCTGTTAGTAGTAGAAAAATGTGTGTACACATTTACTGCCTTCAGGGAAATTCTCAGGGAGACTTACTTGGTGCTCAGAGTGTTTCATCAATACATAGGTCTGATGGCCCTCAAGAGCTGAGCGTACCAGGAAGGCTGTAAAAACAGTTCCATGTAAAATACAGCAAAATCTTTAGACAGATTTCATTTCTTTCCAAGTAAGCCTCATGAAAAAGAAATCTGGAGCATAAAACCTCCCATCTTCATTCATTTAACCCAGATTGTATGAAACAAAATTTAACTTTAGAATCAGAATTAATATTAATATTTATCTTTTAATTAGGAGATTTTATTATGCTTTCAGATTTTCATACATGTATAAATACATTTTTATTGTACTTTTGAACTTCTTCCATATCTATTCTTTACTTAACAACTTCAGGTCCTTCTAGGAATACAAACAAACACAATTTTAGTGTCTTCTGCTAGTCATACTCTCCTGTGTGTGTGGCTGCACTGGAATGTTGTTGACCTAGCAGACTGATGTGTTTACACTGAATATTCATTCTCTAGAAGCTATTAACTGTTGATAGTTCCTCAGCCAGTAGTTAGAGATCACAAGAGTCAAACATCACTTTTAGTATTTTGAATGACGTGATTCTGTACATGTATTTTATAGACAATCACAGCTCTTGTGAATTTTTGAGTATCTTGTTTCTGTCATATCCCATGAGCTCTGGAAAGAGAATTATTCTCTATATAGGATGAATCCAATTAAGTGAGTGTGTGTATGTGTAAGATGTGTGCATATTTTATAAAATAAGTTGTGTTGGGGATGTTGAAAAAGTCATTTATTAGAATTAAAACTGAAAATATTGTTGAATACAATTATATTTTACTATACTAAGCTGTAAACTACTTTTGGGACAGAATGAATCTCACCCAGCTGTCTACCATTGGAACTTAGCATGATGTTTGGCACACAAAACATTTAAGTTAGCTTTGGTAAAAAGATGATTAAATATTTGACATACAGAATCCATAATATAAGAATCTTACAATTGCTTCTTATATACCTGTAGTATTGGAGATATACAAACCTTAGCCCCTTTTAAATTTTCTTTCATTTTCTCTAAGCTAAGGATTAGTTAGACTTCTCAATATTTCTGCACCCTGTTTTTACCCACCGAAAGCAATCATAAAACAATAGCTCTTTATTATTTATTTGAATGTCATTGCTCTTTGTAGAATTCTTTTCATTTAGTCTTGAATTTATTTTACCCTTTGGCTACTACTGCCTTACATATTAATTCAGGAGCATAGCTGTTGTTTTAATCAATACAGCAGCCTTTTTCTGCATCAAAATGTATGAGACTTTCCTGAAAATGCCGAATTGTTTGTATTCATGTTAATACTGAGCACTGACTATTCCAAAGTCCTCCACTCAATATTCTAGTGGTGGCAATATGGGGGAAAGAGAAGAGCTTCACCCAACATATGGAGCATGTCATAAATTTATCAGAAATCATTTTAACAAAAAATATTCTCAGGACAGCTATTTGAGCCGTTGAAATAATAATAATTCAGAGGCAATATTCTAAGCAGAGGAAAATCTTATTTCAATAGATCACTGTATAGAATAAAGTGAATAAAAGGTAATGAATATACTTTGTCCAGAGGTTAAGAAATATACTTTTTCAGTCAGCTGCACCAGTCTCTTAAGACACCAAGAGATTGCAAACATTATATTTAGGGAACTTATATTTTAGTTCTTATTTTTATTTCCCACACCATCAAAGGATATTATGAAAGGAATAAGTTGAGCCACATCCTTGTTTTTTTTCTCATTTTCAAAATTCAGTTTAAACATTAAATGCAGTTGGTAAAGGCTGAAGATTTTATTATTATTATTCATCTATGAAAAAAACATAGCCAACTAAATGTATGTGAGGCTAAGAAACACAGCCTGATTTCTTTTATTGGAAAAGGGGAGTCAAAGCGGCAAATTAAGATCAGTTTGTATTTGAGAAAGCGGCAGTGTTTAAAGATTAGGAAAATGCTACTCAGCTTCATTGCAATTTGTAGACAGTAGCAACAGGCTATATTACTTGCTTGAGATTTCATTCTTCAAAACCAAAATCATTCTAGAAGAGCTGAATAGATTAGAGTGGACAAATAAAGCCATTCTTTTATGACTGGGACAATACAAATGAATGGAAAATAAATTTGCTGCAGGGCACAATTTCTCTCCCAAACACTTCTTTCCAAAGAGCTTATTGATTTAATAGAGCTATATTAAAAGTCATGTTAAAAATCGTATAAAAATGAGAGACTACAATGGCAAACATCACTATGGTAGGTGTCCTTTTGTAGGTGGTTGTTGTAGTTAATCCTTCGTCATATGGTAGTAGCTTCTATAGTCAACTGATTTCAGTCATTACATAGTAGTGTTTTGTAAGAAGTACCCAAATTAAGGCAAAAGGTCATTTCCAAGCTTCAGTTAAGTAAACAAGTACATAATCAATTGGCCCATAATTCAAAGCAGTCAATGCCCCAATATTGTTTTATTTAACTCTAGGCAGGAAAAAAAATTGATACCAAAGGAATAAGTAGACAAAAGAGGTGGAGAATATGATTTTAATGATAGGTGGGAAATAAAATAATATACTGGTAGCTTATATTTTTGAACAGTTTATTTAAATGCAGACAGATCTATAAGCTTGGAAATAATTATGACAGTCTAACCTATGTTTTATCTGCTATCTTTTATGTCCCACATACTTTGCTATATGTGGCTGTAAAAACAATAAGGACAAAGTTTTTCTTTTTTTATTATTTCTTTATTTTTTCCATTCAAAAATTTACACTTCCTCCTCTCCTCCCATTCCCCTCCCGCTCCCCCACTCACCCTCCTCCCTCTCCCTCCCTCCTTAAGAGAGGGCAGGGAATCCTGCCCTGTGGGAAGCCCAAGGCCCTCCCCTTTCCATCCAGGCCTAGGAAGGTGTGTATGGAATAGACCAGGGTCCCAAAAAGCCAGTACA
>LOJH01043007.1:0-12724 GCA_001685095.1 Ellobius talpinus
ATTTGTGTGTTGTTATTTTGGGGTATAAGCTAGCCGTGCAGGAGCTGGGTGGGAAGAAAAGCAGGCCTGCTCTCCCCTATCTCTATACTTCTTTCCATGTGTTGCTTGTATTGGTTGATGAATAGGGAAACTGCCTTGGCCTGATAGGGCAGAACTTAGGTAGGCAGGGAAGATGGAATTAAATTTTGGGAGGAAGAAAGCAGAGTCAGAGAGATGCCATGGATCCACCAGAGACAGAAACTGGGAATTTTACCTGGTAAGCCACTGCCACATGGCAATACATAGATTAATAGAAACGGGTTAAATTAAGATGTAAGAATTAGCCAATAAGAAACTAGAGCTAATGGGCCAAGCAGTGATTTAATTAATAAAGTTTCTGTGTGGTTATTTCAGGGCTAAGCTAGCCAGGCAGCTGGGATGAACAAGCAGCCCCTCCTTGCAACACACACCGGTTGGAAGAACAGGTGAGTGACTGACCTCCCAGCTGAACTTCCCCAACCTCCAGACCCTAAGCCCTAGGACACATCCCATGACCCCTCTCCTCCCATATCAGCACCATCAAGGCAGCTGATCCCCACCCTCAACTCTAGTTGAACTCTGCTGCTCTGGTACAGTCCCCAATAGCTAGTCAGCAGGTGAGAGAACTGCCTGAAGGCTGCACCACCACCAACACTCACTGGATTTTGCTCCCCCAAGACCCATTCCATTGCCCAACCCCACCCACCTCATCTTCCTTCTCTTTTCCAGCCTTTTCTACAACTCCAGCAAATTTCAGAGAAACAATACAGCCTATACCAGTTAGAAGAACAGACTCCATAGGCACAGGTACAGCCCACACCAATCTGAGGAATAGGAGGATATACAGGATCTGGGCACCCAAATGTTCACAAACCTCAACTAAGAGAGCCTATTAGACCTGAAGACACCAATCACCAGAACCCTTTGCCCTTCAGCCCAAAGATGATAAAGGAAAGAGATAATAAAGGAACAAAACAACCATCCAACTAAGATAACACAAGATTCAATACCTAGACTATAATCATCCCAAACCTGGATGCACAAATAACAGCATAAGAATACATTCAATAATAGAAAGGGCAATATGGTACCACTAGAATCCAGTGATCCTACAATAGCAAGACCTGAACATTCCAATGCAGCTGAAGCACAAGAAAATGACCTTAAAATAGCTTTATGAAGATGACAGAGGTCCTTAAAAAGGAAATGAAAATTACTTTAAAGAAACTGAGGAAAAGACTAACAAAAAATTTGAAGAAATCAATACATCCACTAAAGAAAGTAAAGGAAAAAATCAAACAGGTGAAGGAAACAGTTCAAGACTTGTAAAACAAAATAGGAGCAATAAAGAAAACACAAAGTTAGGGAATTCTGTAAATGGAAAATCTGTGTAGGCAAACAGGAACTAAAGATGCAAGCATAACCAACAAAATGCAAGAGATGGAAGAGAGAATCTAAAGTGTTGAAGACATGATACAGAAAATAGATTCATTGGCCAAAGAAAAGGTTTTTTTTCCAAAACATTACTAGCTCTCCAAAGCTATCCAGGAAATCTGAGATACCATGAAAAGACTAAACCTAAGAATAACAGGAATAGAAGAGGAAGAATCCCAACTCAAAGGAATAGAAATATAGTCAAAAAATCATAGAAAAAAAACATTCTCAACCAAAAGAAGGATATGCCTATGAAGGTATAAGCTTTCAGAAAAACAAATAGACTGGACAAAAAAAGTCCTCTTGCTACATAGTAATCAATATACTAAAAATACAGAATAAAGAAAGATTAATAAGAGCTGCAAAGGAAAAAATCAAAGGCAGACCTATCAGAATTACATCTGGCTTATCAATGGAGACTCTAAATGCCAGAAGGTCCTGGACAGATGTTTTGCAGACACTAAGAAACCACAGAGGCCATACTACTATAACCAGTGAAGTTCTCAGTTTTCATAGGCAGAAAAACCAAGATATTTCATGACAAAACCAGATTTGAACAGTACCTTTCCACAAATCCAGCCCTACAGAAAGTACTGGAAGGAAAACTCCAACCCAAGGAAGTTAGCTGCACCCAGAAAAACACAGGCAATAGAAACAATATAAAATCTCACACCATCCAAACCCAAAGAAGGAAACACACACACACACACACACACACAAAACCAACACCATCAAAACAAAAAATAAAGGGACTTAACAATCACTAGTCATTAATATCTCTTAATATCAATGGACTCAGTTTTCCAACAAAAAGACACAGGTTAAAAGAATGGATATGAAACCATGATCCAACAGTGCTTCATGATAAAAGTCTAGGAAAGATCAGGGTTATAACATACATACCTAAACATAATAAAAGCAATATACATCTAGCCAAGAGCCAATATCAAATTAAATGGAAAGAAACTCAAATCCCACTAAAATCAGGGAGCCCACAAAAGTGGATTAGGTCTATCTTGACCAAAGGTCAGAGAGTACAGGCCTACTCCTGTTCTTTCAGGGATATGATAGCAGGTTTGACCCAGGGAGTGGCTGCCTACAGGGTGCATAGCCCAAGGTTTGGTCACTGCATGTCCTACCTAAACAACAGAATGCTTTACTCAGGACAGAGTTGCTTGATGCTTCAGGTACTGAAGAGTTAATTGCTCTATTTGTTCTTTGTATCGTGTCAAAGCAGTCTTTTGCCTTCTTTCTGCCTTTTTGGGTTGGGGTGTATAAGCATATNTGATAGCAGGTTTGACCCAGGGAGTGGCTGCCTACAGGGTGCATAGCCCAAGGTTTGGTCACTGCATGTCCTACCTAAACAACAGAATGCTTTACTCAGGACAGAGTTGCTTGATGCTTCAGGTACTGAAGAGTTAATTGCTCTATTTGTTCTTTGTATCGTGTCAAAGCAGTCTTTTGCCTTCTTTCTGCCTTTTTGGGTTGGGGTGTATAAGCATATGGAAAATAAATGTGGGGAAATTCAGGATTCACTGGATTGCCCTCCTGATTTTATCTTATGTCCCTGTATTTCTCTTCTGTCTGCTTAGCGTTTCTAATCCAAACACCCCTACCCTGAAAGTGCGAACCCCATCTAGGCTTGACCTTGATACCTTACCTCTTTGTCACTAGAATTCACAGGCATCTTGTAGCATGCTATGTAAACCTGGTTTTCAGGTTTCCTGTGTGCTTCACTTCATTTCATGCTGCTATGTTCTTTTAATTTTGAGTTATTTTATTTCACTAGCACTGGCCTCAGCAGAGTCTGGGAAATTCCTATAGCAGTGGTTCATCTATTACAGTGGGCCAAGAAAGAAAGAAAACAAGCCTCTACTCCAAGAAACACAGGGAGAGAACTATTCAGCAATGGGAAACCAACTCTGGTGTAAGAGATTCGGCCCTTGCTTTTTCAAACGGTGTACACGCAGACTCTCAGCAGCATTATCATCTCCTATGACTAATTATACCTTTCTCTTGCAGCAGTAACTAGAAGAGAAATGATTTCAACCAAAAAGCTTAATTGCTTCTCTGTCCCAGGAAAGGTCTGAGCCAGAAGCCTAGAGATAAGGAAATTCTGCTCCGGGCTCTTGTTTCTCATCAGCATGTTAAGTGATGCTTTTTGTTTTCAAAGGTGAATAGTGGAGAAGGTTAGAGTGCTGTGGAGGATAGTCTGAAGCCAGGTGTTCTGCCCACTCCTGGCAAACTTCTCTCATGTTTGCTTTCATCACTTAGGTTGGATGGCCAAATATCAATCATGCATGCTCTCAAATATAAATACTAATGCATATTCCAAAGTAAAATATAAAATGGATTTGGACCCATTCAGTGGCTCAAATTATCTGCTCTAGTGCTTCCATCCATTAGTGTGGATAATAGAGAATGGACTGAAAAATGCCTTCTATTCAGGAATGATGAGTTAGGCGTTCCATCCACAGAAGGGACTGTCGCAGTCACTGGATGTGTTGAATGCTACCATAAATCCTTGCTGAATGTAGGTAGAAATAAATAATAACTTTGTGAGGTACTGAATGACTTGGGAAAGAAGAATTAAGTAGTGCAATTATTCAAAATTGAAATTTTAAGGAAAGAGCATCGATCCACAGGCTTGCATCATTAAGCAAGCATAAGAATTTTCTAAGCAAACAGTAGTTGAGCCACTGTGACTGGACTTGACCTCTAAATATTTATGAAACATTCTCTAGGAAACCACAATATGTAGTCTACACACATAAAAATTAAAAACAGATTCTGCTTAAGAGAACATTTATAGTATTTCTCAAAAGGCATCTTTCTAGTGAGAGCTACAATCTGAGTTTCGAGATTCTGTGAACTAAAGGCACAACAAATGAGTACTTCTTAGAGTCACAGGCTGTGTGACCGAAGCCTATGCTCTGTCCATAAGTGTAGTGTATTTCAATAGTAACAACTGAAGGAAGAAAAACACTAGTAAAATAAAATGGTAGATTAACTATAATTTCAATTAAGCTTTTCCCATCTCTCTCTTTCTCTCTCATTGCTGCTTCTCAAATGGAAACACTGCAAATACTAAAACATGGGAAGAATATAGTACCAACACAATTTAGTAGCAATCACAATGTGACAGTAGTTTCACATCTCCTGGGTTGAGATTTGAAAGTTAATGAATGTATGACATGAGTATGCTGTAAAAATAAAAACCATCTGGCGATGGCAGACTGACGGTTGCCTTTCTGAGGGACGGCAAAGAAGAGAGGCAGGACAAAGAAGCGGTTTTTATCTCAAAGTGAGAAATAGCATCAAAGCTTTAGAAAAACACGAAAAGTGAGAAGTCAATGGAAAAGCAGAAACAAAGACAGGGGAAGTCAAGAAACAACTCGAGCCTAGCTTGAGTATGGAGCTCCTTGGTAGGGAAGAGAGACTCAGAGGCAGCTTCCAATAAGGAAGGCAGTGGAGATCCTTCACTCTCACCCTTAGCACAGCTCACAGCCTAAAATTCAACTCAAGGTTCTCATGAGACAAAATTCCTCTGAAGACTAGTCAATGGTAGAGAAATCCTATTTTGTCACAGCAGAGGACTTGGTGGGGCGTGCGCCATCTTGAGAGACTATTGATAAAACTGAGCTAATCTAAAAGGCTGAGATAAAGAAATATCCATAGGTCATGCAGTCTCAAAAAGTTAGATAGTAGAAGGGCCAAGCTAGAATGCAAGTCTAAGCTCAGCTAATACAATTATTTTGGGGTAATATAAATATTAAATGCATAAATTATTTGATGAAAATCTACTACATTTCCTAGAATTGTTGGACATATTTGTAAGTAATGTCCTTTTTGCTAGCTTGCATGTATCATGGATTATGCATTTATACATTTGCTATATCTGCCTGAATTTCCATTGCATTCCCTGTTTCTTGATATAACTTTTGGTAAAGAACAGTACACTTTCCAATTCACTAATTCTCTGAATATCTATTGTAGAATGCTGTTTCTACAAAAGGTACTCTGACATTCCAAAGGTCAGGGTGGAATTTTATTCACATATGCCATAATCACTATCCAAAGGCAGCTATGTAAACACGTTTAAAATGCAATGACTAATTTGTATTTCAAGAGCTCAAAGTTGTAAGGAACTCCATAGCTCATACGGGGCTGCTGGTTACTATTTGAGAAAACAGACAGGGAGCATCATCAGCACCGTTTCACATTCATGAGACAATGCTACTACAGGTGAATGACAAAAACGAGAATTGTATATTAGAGCATGCTAGAGGGAAGAGAGAGGAAGAAACAGGATGGAAGATAATAGAACAGTAGAGAGAGAAGAAAGGAAGACGGGGAAGTAGAGTGGGAGAAAGGAAATGAGGAATAAGGGAAGGGAGAGAGGAAGGAAGGACAGAAGGAAGGAGGTAAGAAGGGAGGACAGAAAACTGGCAGCCTGTTTCACGTTTACTCTTCCGCTGTGTGATTGTGTAAGGAGCTGGCTCAGCAATGCTTTTCTAAGTCTTTTGAAATGTAGGTCTAGACATGCCATCAATTCACACTGCAGAGGATCCGTGGCTGGCTCACTACAGGCAGGTCCTCACTGCTGTGCACGCACCACACCCTCTACAAGGCAGTACTTTAAAGAGTCATGCATGGTGGATTTCTCACGCTGAGAAGAGGTAGTAAAGAGTAATAATTTATGATGTGGAGCCTCAGACACTAATAATGGTAGAAAACGCAAATGAAATAAAAAGTCTCTACATCTGTTTTAAATACATAAACCCATATTAAAACTTTCCCCTATAGACTGAATAGTGCATTCTCATTATTTTTCTTGTCTTTCTACACTTTTTAAAAAGTCATATTATGAGCAGTGTTAATTTTACTGTCTTATAAGTCACTTTTCAGAACTTGTTATTAAGTATCCAATATTACCAATAATAAGGATAATTATTCCTGTCTAATGGCTAGATGCAGGGATTTCTATTTCTTAGAAGGAAATGAAATTAAATTTTGCAGAGTGAATTGGCTTGGTTGTGGGATGCTTTCTCTGAGATGACTACTTCTCCTCTGAATTATCTTAGGGATTTCCACTAGCCCCTACTGGAATGGCCCTGCAGTGCGTTTGCAGCCTGCTCTTCAGGAAGCTACACTTTCTGGAATTTGAGCTAGGAATTGAAGCTTGTATCCCTGTGGTATCTGAATGGGTGTTCTCCATCATGCGATAAAAAAGAACATTAGCTACCTGGAAGCCATAACACATAAAGAAGCTTTCATTAAATAGTCTACTAAATCTATATTGGCTTTTTGCTTTGATCTTATAAATTTTTATTTTTATACAGAGAATAAATCATTCGAATTGGAAGACATATTATCTTTTCTTCAGGAATATTGGTACTCACAAGGAAATATGGTCAATTTCAGAAAGAAAACGTCCATTTAGGTATGTCAGAGTATTGGAATATTTTCAAACTCTGTTCTATGATTTACAAGGCAAATTGTAACTATATTTACTGACTACCAACAAAACTCAAGATACATTTAGTTTAAACCTAAGGATGCTCTTGCTACAAAGGCAATTTCCAATGAATCTTTCAGTATACAAACCAAATTTATTTCCGGTCAACCATATATACCCACTTTTTCTAAGTTACATGTTGGAAATTTATGCAGTATTCAATTAATATAAACTAATTATGCAAGTGTGAGTTTCTTACAGTGTGTAAGAGACTCTTCCTGCTGGCTGATGCTCATAATCCCAGGACACAAGCAGCCAAAGAAAAATCATGAGATTTTAAACTGGCTTGGGCTATTATAAAAAGTTTTAGGCTGACCTAGCCAATATGCTGAGACCCTATCTCAAAAATAGNNNGCCTTGGCCTTTTGATAGGGCAGCCCTTAGGTGGGCAGAGTAGACAGAACAGAACAGACAGAACAGAATACTGGGAAGAAGGGATGTGTGGCAGATGCCATGCTTTTCCTGCCCAAGATGGACATTGGTTAGACTCATGCCGGTAAGCCCCGACCTCATGGCGAACACAGATTATTAGAAATCAAGATGTGAGAGTTAGCTAATAAGAGGCTAGAACTAATGGGCCAGACAATATTTCAATGAATATAGTTTCTGTGTAATTATTTCAAGTGTAAGCTAGCTGGGCTGGACAGAACAAAGGGCCCACACTCCTCTCAGGCAGCAGGACGTGGCCCACTCCTCCTCCTTCTCACTACAATGGCCACTTATTCATCCTGGCCATCTGGCTAGCTTAGCCCCTAAATAACCACATAAAACTATATTAATTAAATCACTGCTTGGCCCGTTAGTTCTAGTTTCTTATTGGGTAATTCTTACATCTTAATTTAACCCATTTCTATTAATCTGTGTATCGCCACGTGGTATTGGCTTACAGGGTAAAATTTCTAGTGTCTGTCTCCGGCAGATTCATGGCATTTCTTTGACTCTGCTTTCTTCCTCCCATAATTCAGTTCTGTCTTCTCTGCCTACCTAAGTTCTGCCCTATCAGGCCAAGGGAGTTTCTTTATTCATTAGCCAATACAAGCTACACACAGAGGGGACTCCCACATCATATATATAAGAAGGACAATTGTTGGCTATGAACCCAGGAAGCTGAAGGATCAGCAGCTGCCTCCTGAGTAAGTGGTATTTAGGTTTAGGGGATATTTCAATGCTGTAATAATGTCACTTAACATTTTGGGGGAGACCACCAGTTGTCTAATTGGACTTAAGACTCACTCAGTAGAAGAGAATTCATGAATTCATGCCTAATATGTTAAACTATGGCTGGTGATATCTCAGACCCTAGAACAGAACCTGTTACTACTATTCCCATGTTGCTAAGCCAGTAGAATTTCTACATGTATTATACATACTCATCCTTCTTACCCCTCATCAAAGAAGTTATTTATGCAACAATCAGAGACCATAACAGAAAGCTACAACTGGTCAAATACAGAGAGCCCAACCACAACTGACACATCTACAACACAACTCCCACACCTAAGGCTCAAAGAACATTGCAGAAGAGGTAACAGAGAGATTTTCAGATTCAGAAGAGTAGACAGACAATCTGCTGTCAGATAGTGACATGATAAAGAAGCTGCAGCCATGAAATCTCAACAATGTGCTCCCTTAAACAAGACCTGCATAATGACAACACCAACTACTTGCTGATGTGGATAGGGGATGTCTCCTAAGGGCTGTACCCTAGAAAAAGTGCTAAAGGTGATTAATGGCTCTGAGAGAGGAATAATCAGTCTTCTCCAGGATGACAAACTCCTGATATATTATCCCATACCAAGTGGTCAGCCTAAACACATAAATATGCAAGCAACACCAAATGAACTCAAAAAAGGTGTGTGTGTGTGTGTGTGTGTGTAGCAATAGTTAAAAAGGAGGTCAATAATTTATTTGAGGAGAAATGTGTATGGGGAAACATAGGAGTTACTGAAGGGAGGAAAGTAAAAATGGCTTATATGCTGTACTCATATATAAAATTCTCAAATAAATACTTAAGTTGAGAAAAACAAAAGATAGACTGTACTACCATGAGGAAGAAGCAGAGCACAACAAGGGCAGCAGCAAGTGGACAAGAGATTCTAGCTTATTGTAAGAACTGAAAGGGCCCAGTCTCTGACAGGAAAGAAGAGGCTGGGGAAAGACATGGAGGATGGTCCAAGAGATAATGGATGAGAAATTATCCTGTGGTATATATAATCAGGAAGAGGAGGGCTCTTATGTTTATTGGAAGACAACAACCAACATTTGAGATGTCATAGAAGAATGAGGTGAAACCATACTTAAAATTGTTTGGAGCCAATAGAAAGCAGAGAATTAATTTTCTTTTCTAAAGCTGGCATGAGGAAACAAAAACAAAGCAGCAACAGAAGGCGGATTTAGAGCGGTGCAATATCTGTGAATCAAAGGCCTGACTGGGAAACAATGGCAAAGACCTCAGGCTGAGCATTCAGAGAGATCTCAGCAGAGGTTTCTTCCTGTGAAATGATAACATATGTTTACAAAAAAGATTAATGCCAAATCCCCTAAACCCAATTCTTTTCTCAATATACCTATGAGATAGCTGCTATTGTGTCCATTTTAAGATGAAAAACTGAGATACAAAGAGTCTCAATAATTTTTGAAATGAATGTAACAGCTAAGTGGTACAACTAGACTTCAAATTTATCTGTCTGAGACCAAGGTCCACAGTCTCAGCTCCCTACTGCACTTACTCTAGACTTGGAATATGTTCCCAGTGGATACCGTATGAAAACAAAATGTTAATAAAAATTGTCTCTTGAAAGAGAAATTGACAGTTTGATGTGTATTCATACAAGATAATACTGCATAATATCAAAAATGAATAAGCTTAGCTTGTTCATGTTGATCTATATGAAGTGAATAAAAGAGGCTCCATAGTAATGTATATAGCGAAACTTTGCATGCTGGTTTGAATCTTATAAAAATATGAAATGCTTTGATTCATAACAAAGATATAGAAGACACATGCATTGAATATATCAAATGGGATAACAAGCCCCAAAAGAGGGAGATGGCTAGTGTCTGTATAGAATAATGTAATTATAGGAGGTCAATCAGGAAGAGAGACCTAGCATATGGGTAACGTTTTAAGTTTAATTTAGGTAATGTGGGTACATGGGAATGAAGACTACTTATAGAGAGAAGTTTCTGTTCTACCTGGTCTTGCACTTGTTCAGTCCCAAAGAAACACACAGAGGCTTATATTAATTATAAACTGTGTGGCCTGTTGCTCAGGCTTATTATTATCTACCTCTTACAACTTAAATTAACTCATAATTCTCAACTTGGTACCTTTTCTCAGTAAGGCATTCTCATCATCTTTCCTCTGTGTCTGGGTGGCAACTGCATCTCTCTTTCTTCTTCCCAGAATTCTCCTAGTCTGTTTGCTCTACATATACTTCATGTCTGGCTACTGGCCAATCAGCATTTTATTAAATCAATATGAGTGACAAATCTTTACAGTGTACAAGAGCACAAGAGCACTATCCCACAGCAGTTACTTGTTATTAAGACTACTTTGAAGTTAGAATGAGAAAATGGAATTGGAGTAGGAGGTTGTTCTGTCTATGTGTTGCTTTCATTGGTTTAATAAAGAAACTGCTTTGGCCTTTTGATAGGACAGAACTTAGATAGGTGGAGTAGGCCAAACTGAATGCTGGGAAGAAGGGCAGCATGGCAGATGCCATGAATCTTCTGCCTGAGATGGACATCGGTTAAAATCTTGCTGGTAAGCCACAATCACGTGGTGATACACAGATTTAATAAAATGGTTAATCAAGATGTGAGAGTTAGCCAATAAGAGACTAGAGCTAATGGGCCAGGCAGTGATTTAATTTCTGTGTGATTATTTCAGGTGTAAGCTAGCAGGGTGGCCAGGACCAAAAGCAGGCCCTCTCTCTCCACAACATGGAAGGAAGGAAAGAAGAAAGGAATAAAGGAAGGAAGGAAGACTAGAGGGGGAGGGAAAGAGAAAGAGATGGGAATGGAGAGCTTGCTCATCAGCTAAGAGTTCTTGTTACTGCTCTTGCTGAGGATCTGTGTTCATTTCCCAGCACCTGCATGATGTTCCATACCATTTTGAACACTAGTTCCCAGGTAGGTGCTTTGCCATCCTGGCATCTTTGAGCATATAGTTCACTCATGGAGTCATACACACACACACACACATACACACACATAAAATTCAAGAAAAGTATACATACCATAACACAATAAGAATCTTTCAAAGAACAATATAAGAATGAAGAAATTTATACAAGCATTTGTGGAGACTATTTTTAATAGTTAATTTACATTTTCAAGATTTAGACAGAAATATATGCCCCTATGTAAACAATATCAATTTATGCCTTGTATTTTCATTACACAGACATGAAAAAGAGATGACAGTATTTTTAATAGCAATTGCTTCAAAAATATAAAATTCCAAAACAATTTATTTGTTTTTTATATAGTTTTGTGCAGTTGTCTAATGTTTTGCATTATGTTCATGTGTAATGAAAACATCACAGAACACTGTACTGTAGATAAACAAAAATGAAAAGTAGAACCCCAGAAGAATCAGAGAGCATGAGTTAAATATTAAATTAATGCAAACAGAGTTTATTCTTCTGTTTGGGATAAAGGGATCTGTATCTTTCATGAAGATCACATATTAGGTTTGAGTTCTCAGTCTAATGGGTCACTCTAATTAACTAACAAGGTCTCCAGACATGACTATGCTTGCCAGTTTATTTTCTCCTTCCTGATCTTCCTGCATCTTTGATACACAAGAAACCATGACTTTTGACTTGGATGCCAAGGGAAAAGAAGGACAATATGGAGGGCTGAGAGCAAAAGGTCAAATTGTTCTAGTTCTAACCTGTACATTAACTTTTAGAGGTAAATAACACAGAGGACAGACTGAAGAAGAATAGCATGGAGGGCAGTTCAAAGTTCCAGGAGGGGATAGAATTTAGGAGAATGTCATGAGGCTCTGTCCCCCAAGAGGAAATTTATTTTGTGCATGAACCTCAGTGGATAATGAGCCCATAGTTTGCCCAGATTCAGCCCAAACCTACCAGTTACCTCTCTTATGAAGAGCTGAATTGTTCATGAGTGTTCAATTGGAAAGAGGAAGGCTGTGTTAGAAAAGAGACCTTTCTCCCCACTTCTAACACTCTCACCACAAGAATAAAGGTTTGTCAACATCTGAGATTAGCATCTGACTGATCAGTGACCTGCCCATGAAGGACAAATGAGAGAAAAAAACTGTCAGGTGTCTTTCTGAGGGGACAAAGGAGCAGCAGGACAAAGTGCAAGTCAATGGGAGGTCTGTTGACAGACAGGTGAGCAAAACTCTAGCACCAACTGAACTCAATTTGTGAAAGAAAGGAAGAAAGAAAGGAAAGAAGAAAGGAAGGAAAGGAGGCAGGGAGAGAGGGAGAGAGGAAGAGAGGGAAGAAGAAAGAAAGGGAGGGAGGAAGATATAAGAATGCATTAAGGGAGATATGTTGGATATAGCCCCCGGTGAATATTAGGATGCAGTTGATAAATGGATATGATCAAAATACATTGTATGCATATTTAATATTTTCAAAAAAATAAATAAAAATATTTGTTTTTAAATTCCTCATAACTTTAGAGACTATTTCTGATACAGAAAAGATTGATCAATTGTTCATTATGAGACCTATTATAGTGGCACACACCTTTAATTCCAGACTTGGGGACACA